>CAKNWT010308309.1:41524-60569 GCA_932066315.1 Andricus coriarius | reverse complement strand
TTTTTTCATGGCAAGAAATTTGACAGAAAGCAACTAGTAACTAAGAAACGAGATGTTTCTGGATATATGTAAAATAATAAATAAGGATTTATGGCCGATAGAAAATTTTTAAGATATCATGTGTATGCCATTATTATTATATCAATACTATAATTTTCATACAGTGAATTCTGTCCAAGTAGAAAATAGTCTGATGTGAGTAATTACTGTTAATTGAGTCAAAGCGTACTGCATGATCTTCTCTTTGGGCTTGTCCTATTTTTTTTTTTTTTTTTGAAAATTCGAATTCTTTTTAGAAATGATAAAAGAAAGATTTAAATTGATAAAGATTTCTATTTGTGACAGTTACTTTATAATTTTCTAGATCAACAGAGTTCCAAGACAGAATCGCAGAAATCAACTGAAAGACCAGACGGTGGGCCATATTTTTGTACAACTATTAACATTTCTTCTGGCAATAATTCTGGTGCCAAGACTTCAGTCGAATACGATAATGACGAAACTTTGGAAATCAAAGAAGAAATCATCGAAGGTATGACTAATTTTAATTAAAATATCTTCAATGGAACTTTGTAAAAGCAATTGCATCTTGCATTTTGTTACATTTTCAGATCCAACGATAATTACAGTCCATGAAGGGAATAAATCAAATGAGTCCAAATTTTGTACCGTATATATACAAGAAGATGACATTGTGGGGGTTAAGCCCGAACCGCAGACCATGAAGAAGCAGAAAATTAAGGAATCAGAACAGGAAAAGAAGTACACATGCGAAAAGTGTGCCCGCAGCTATAAACGCAAAGGTCATTTGTGTCGCCATCAAAAATACGAATGCGACGTAACACGACAGTTCATATGTGAATTCTGCAACAAACGATTCGCACATAAAAGGGGCATGCTTTGCCACGTGCGTCTTGTACATGTTAAATCAAACTTACAGTCTTTGAAGAAGAAGCATAATTGCGAAATATGTCCTCGAAGTTATCGCTCGTTAAGTGGTTTGTATCGGCATAAAAGTTTAGAACACGCAGCAATCAAGCCACAGTTTTTTTGCGATTTTTGCGGGTTTAAATCAAATATTAAAAGTGACTTGGCAAAACACATCTCTTCACGCCACTCACAGGCATCAAAATCAAGACATAAATGCGACAAATGCCATCGAAGTTATGTTAATGTAAGTGGTTTAAACCAGCATAAACGTTTAGAACATGCAACAATCAAGCCACAATTTACTTGCGATTTTTGCGGACATAAAGCGAATATGAAACATAACTTGGCAAGACACATTAAAATTCACGCGAACTGAAATAATAATTATGTACACGAAACATTAAGCTTTAGGAAAGTTCTATTATTGGTTGAATAGACTCACTATTTTATATCATCGCAAGTAATTCAGTAATCGATTAAGAACATTCTTTTTTTGAATTACGTTAAATGGTGGTGTACCATACAAAATTAAAAAATTAAATGAAAAATAAAAATAAATCTATTTTTGTGTGGCTGTGAAGACTTTTGGAGGTTATGTCAAAAACCTGACATGATGGGATAGAATAGAGTTCGAATTCGGTTTCAGCGATCCCAAGAACATATAATAAACATGGTCTGACCTCCAGGTCAGAAAACCATATTTTTGTGTGGCTGTATTACTTTTTGCTAAAATCACTACATAATACTTAATTTTATTTTTTAAAGGTTCCGAGCGAGTAAATTAATCGATATCGATATAAATGACGTTTCTTAAATGTATAATTTTTTATTATATGTTCTGTTTATTTGAAAAAATATGTGTGTGAGAAGTTACAGATTCATGACCATTTTCTTTTCGATTTGCTAGCAAGTGTTGACTACTCAATAATGATATTGAAGAAAGTGGGTAATGGCTGTTTAACTTCTATGATGAAAATTTCGTTTGTATGTGTCACAAGTAAGTAAAGTTAGTTAACATCAATATATAATACTTTATTTGTGAACGGTAAAAAATCGAGCAATACTTTACTTCATCTGCATGATTTATTAATTAATATAAAGAATCATGACATTTCTGTACAATAATATTATACAATTAACGAATTAATTATATTCGGAGATAATAAAATAATTATTTGACTAATATTCAGATATATTCTTTTAACGTAAGATCTTAATTTAATTTTAGATATATGATGCTTTTTTATTTTAGATCTTCTCCATCATGTAAACAATGCAGGGGTTCACCTGGAAATAAAAGTATATAATATTGGTTGGGAAAACTGATTATTTTACAAAATCTCAAGTAATTTAGCAATAAACTGAGAAAACTCTTATTTGCAATATATTAAATGGTTATGCACCTTAAATTACATTTTGTGAAAATCATTTCATAATACTCAATTTTACTGTTTGAAGGTTCCGAAAGTGTACATTTACTCTCCACCGACGTGAACAGAAATAATTTTCCTGAAATTTATACTTTGTTATCATACGTTTTCTTACTAACAAGTGTTATTTACTCAATAATGATACTAAAGAAAGTTGGTTATGCCTGTTTATTTTTTATGATGAAATTTTTTTTGTCTGTGTCACAAATAAGTAAAGTTATTTAAAATCTATATACTTTACTTATGAACTATAAAGAATCGAACAATACTTTATATAGATCTGTATAATTTATTATTTACTATAAAGAATTACGGCATTTTCTACACGATTTAACTTAATATCTTAATTACATTTTTGCTGTATGGTGGTTTTGTGATTGTCAATCTTCTTGATCATGTGAACAAAGAAGGGGTTTACTTAGGAATAAAATTATAGAAATTTAAGTTTATGAAATGTTTTCTTAAAATAAAAAATGATAAAATGCAAATTACAAATTTTATTCATTCAGGACGAGAAAAGTTTACCGGACACAGCTAGTTATGAGAAAAGGAGTAGAATATGTTGTGCTGTGGACAAACACTGCCAGTTGATTCAAGGTGTACTGCATGATCTGTTTGTTCGTGCTCGTCTTACTTGTTTTGAGGGGTGGAAATCAGAATTGTCTTTAGAAATATAGAACGAAAGATTTAAATTTATATTACATGCATGTCATGAAAGCCATTGGGTAACAGTGTAGTATTAAGTGTATGGGTTATTAATTCAATCTAAATCAGGTACAGTTTAAGGGTTAAAATTATCGAAAATTACTAATTGTGATAACTTTCACCTTATAATTTTTTAGGTCAACACAATTCCACGAGAGAGTCGAAAAAATCAATAGTAACAGATGATGATGGGCCATATTCTTGTGCCACTAGTCACATTTATTCTGCCAACAATTCTGTTGCCAAGACTTCAATTGAATACGACATGGATGACACTTTGGAAATCAAGGAAGAAATCATCCAAGGTATGACTATTTTAATTGAAATATCCTTCATGAAACTATAATAAAGTAAGTGCATATTACATTTTGTTAAATTTTCAGAACCGGTGACAATTATAGTCGAGAAAGGGAATAGAACAACTAAGTCAAAAATTTGTTCTGTATATGTAAAAGAAGACGAGATTTTGGCTGTTAAGCCCAAATTGCGTCCCCATAAGAAGCACAAAATTCAGGAATCAAAGTCGGAAAAGAAATACACATGCGAAAAGTGCGCGCGAAGCTATACCGGGAGACAAGGTTTGAATAGCCATAAAAAATTCGGATGCGGTAAACGATTTGTGAATAAGGTTGGCATGATTCGCCACGTGGGGCAAGTACATATTAAAGCAAACTTACAGGCATCGGAAAAGAGGTATAAATGCGAGAAATGTTCTCGAAGTTACAGATCTTCAGCTGCCTTGAATCGACATAAACGTTTAGAACATGCGGAAGTCAAACCAGAGTTTATGTGCAACTATTGCGGATACAAAGCGAATTTGAAAAGGTCTTTGGCATTACACATATCTGCACGCCACTCAGAGACATCGGAAAAGAAGTATAAATGCGAGAAATGTTCTCGAAGTTACAGATCTACAGATGCCTTGAGTCGGCATAAACGTTTAGAACACGTAGCAGTCAGACCGCAATTTATTTGCGACTATTGTGGCCATGAAACAAATGTGAAAGGTAACTTGTCAAGACACATTACTTCACGCCACTTGCAGCCATCGAAATCAAATTATAAATGCGACAAATGTTCGCGAAGTTACACTTGGTTAAGTGGTTTAATTTTGCATAGACGTTTAAAACACGCATCAGTCAAAGCACATTTTATTTGCGATTTTTGCGGATATAAAACGAATCTGAAAGGTAACCTGTCAAAACATATTACTTCACGCCACTTGCAGACATCGAAATCAAGTTATAAATGCGACAAATGTTCGCGAAGTTACTCTTGGCCAAGTGCTTTAAGTTTGCATAGACGTTTAGAACACGCATTAATCAAAGCACAATTTATTTGCAATTTTTGCGGATATAACACGAATCTGAAAGGTAACTTGTCAAAACACATTACTTCTTGCCATATGAAAAAATAGTAACGTACAATGTACACGCAACATTAAACTGGAGAAAATTTATAATATTTTTTTTCTTTCTTTTTTGCATTACATTAAATGGTTGTATACCTTAAACTACGCTTTGCGAACGTCACTACATAATGCTCTGCAATTTTACTTTTTGAAGGTTTCCAAAGAGTAAATTTACTCTTCATCGATGTCGAAATAAATAACTTTTCTTAAATGTATAATTTGTCATCATACGTTTCCTTTATTTGGAAAAATATGTGTGTAAGAAGTTGTAGATTGATGATCATTTTCTTTCGGATTTACTAGCAAGTTTTAACCACACTGGAACTTGGAATTAAGAACGGTGTCGTGCATGGCTTGCAGTGGCCTTGATCGTAAATCTAGATAATCCAAACGTAAAACATTTCCGAATCTCATTTCTAAAATTGTGAATTTGGAAGCAGTGAAATTACATAAGATAGAATGATATTAAAATTAAAGCGATAAAATAAGGGAATTGTTAAGAATTTATATACGATTCTGAACAATAGGAGAATTTAAACGTATAATTTCGAATAACAATAAAAGACCATTTTCAGTATTGTTAAGTTAGCATTAAAAGAATTAAGTTCAAATTCTCTAAGAACGTATATTGTGTTTTGTTAGTATGTAATTATCAGCGCTAGCATAATTGTAAAAAAGTGGATAATTTTCCCTTTGAATTTGAAAACAGTATTTTGTAAACGATTAAAAAAGCCAGTTGTTCAAAAAAAATCTGAATGATAAAATGTATTATTTTATAGGAAAATTCGTCTACTGTAATACCATACACATTGGACTTATAATAAAAGGAGTCAATAAATAAAAAGCTATCCTATTTTATTTCTTGGTGGTAGCTTCAAAATTGTCAACAAAGGTAGTATTTGGTGTTTTAATACATCTGAAAAACACGAATTTTTTTAAAATAGTAGACTATACCACTCTTCAAAAGACTGTCGTCTCGTTTAGTGCATCTAAAAAAATCGAATCTTGCCTGGTTTGAGTTATAAGAATAAAATAATTCTTTTTTTTATACATTTTTATATTTGCTTTGTCCACAGGTATCGTCTTCAACTCACAATCAGATGGAATGGATCCCCTAGAGATTAATTTAAGTTTAAATAAAAATAATATTCAGTGTGGAGATATCATTTTTTTTGACGCAAAGATGCATTGTTATCATTGTCCTAAATGCGATGCTAGTTACACAAACATGAAAACAGCAAGAGCTCATTTAAAATATGATTGTGGAAAATTGCCAAGATTTGCGTGTCCATATTGCAGTAAAAGGAACAAAAGCTCTTCAAATATTTACAAACATATTAGATCGATGCATCGTGGTTTTCCTGTAAATGTTATTAAAAAATACTAATCAATATTTATGTAATGTTTGAAATGCATGACAATAGGAATTAGGGTTTTATAATCCGAACAAAATAGAACCAAAAATAATAAAATTATATACAATAGGATAATTTAGTTTATAAGTAAACTGCCAGTTTTCAATAAAACTTTTAAAATGAAAATAATTGAAACAATCTATAATTTAATTTCTATCGCTATCAGAGTGTTGTGTATAATGGTGACATGTTTATTGGTATTTACTGATGCGGAATTTATTAAAAAATTTATATACAAATGAATTTTTTAATATTTTAGAAATTTTGTTCTAACCGTTGAATATTTGTTTCAGGTTTTGCACTACCAGCATCTTATTCAGAATCAGATCTTCTTCAACATTCTCCAAATTCAATTTCGCTGGAATGTCTGCAGGCAAATATGAAAATTTGCAGGAACAGAATTAAAAAGCCATACTCGTGCCAACAGTGCGGAAGAGGATTTGCACTTAAGAGGACAAAAAATCGTCACATGAAGCACGAATGTGGAAAAATGCCAATGTTCCAATGTCCATTTTGTGGACTGCGCTCTAAGCAAACTTCACCAATTTATGCGCATATTCGAAAAAAACATCCTGGCATGGAAGTCTACGTTGTCGATCTGAGGCAAAAATCGTAATTCAAATTCTTTAAAATTGAGGGCAAAAAAGACTGAATCCATTCCTTCGACTAAACCTTCACTTTTATCAGGTCTACAAATTAATTTGGTGCCTTTTTACTTTGATGTCTGGTAACCTTAAGCTTCAAAACACACAATATAATAGGTGGCGACCCTGCGGACTTAACCTAAAAAAAAATTGTGTCCAACAAGGAACATTTGAGAAATTGCACTTTTTTTGCATTGTAATTGAAAAAAATGCAGCTGAGGCTCCTTGACGAACCCGATTGTATTCACTAATGATTTTTTAGGTTAAGTCAGCAGAGCCACCATCTATAAGATTGTGTTTTGAAGTTTAAGGTTCGCTCTTTAAAACCATCATTGGAGGGACAATAATTAAACATTGACTAAGAGTCGCAAGCCATCAAAATAAAGGCACCGAATTAACTTGAAGACCTAATATCTTCATTTTGGTAATTGGGGGCCTGGATCTTTCTGGAACTTTCTGGCGCTCAGAGTGGAGAGATCCGTTAATATTTTCTAGTAAAGAACTGGATAATATTAAAATTGCCTAACAATTATTTTAATTTGTTAAAATAATTATTTATATAAACTAGATAGATATATATATATATATATAATAATAAAAATAAATATAAAATTAATGTAGATAAAAACTATTAATGATTGAGAACTAAATTAACGATTAACCTAAAATTTGTAAGTCTTTTCTAAAATCAGTAACATAGTACAGTAAGTACAGTAAGTTGTTTACACCATCACTGTAGCTGAAAGCTTTTTTTTAATTGTTTTTTTTTTATAAATTACTATGCAAATATAAAAAAATACTGAGACAATTATTTTGTAGAATATTTTGTAATTATTAAGAAACTCTTTCTTTAGATGTTTTCATATCCTGTATTTCTTTTGAACAAAATAATCTATTTTCGAAAATATGAATATAATTTTTTTTAATTTAGCACCTCAAATTTTGCGGCAAATTTTGAGAGAAGCCGATAAACGTCGTGAACAATAAAGAGAAAATTGGAATATCTCATGCTATATATGGTTTCAGAAATAAGCACTTGTTTCTTAACTCGAAAAAACATACTTTTTGCCTTATTTTTGTCCAAAAAAAAAACAATATTTTGCGGACGAATTGAATGGATTCGGTCTTAAATCATTTTTAGAATATTATAATAATTTAGAGATAGAAATACCTATGAATTTCTGATTAATTTTTTTTAGTATTTTTTCTTGTAATTTAAAAATTAACAAGTATAAAGAATAAATGAAGGGTTGCAGTGCAGAACAAGATAACCAACATTTTTTCCGAAAAAGGGCTTTTTACATAAGAAATTCCTAAAAAATCAGATACATTTTGTGTTAAAAGGATTTTTTCAAAAGCTCATTTTTAATATAGTAATAAAAATATTAGTAATTCAAACCCAGATAACTGACTTTTTGTACTTGCCTTCCATCTTCTTTTTTTAATTGCCTAAACTCTTACCTTTTTTAAATCTTTTTTTGACCAACTTTCTCTTCAAACAAGTTTTTGAATGCAATAAAATAGTAAAATGTTTCTTTTTTCAAAGATAAAGTCCGTAAATAAAACTATTTGCAATTTTTTCAGCACGAAAGTACCAATCAAATTCTAACCTAAAATCTTAAGTCTTCATTTTCTATAAAAAGCCACTTTTATAAGGTTTTTTCACCTAACTTTTTGCCTTACAATCAGAAATTTTATTTCTTTAAATTATTATCATTTATTTAAAAAAAACATAACTTTCTTGTTTTTGTAGAACTTTCAACAAAAAATCGTCTGTCACAGTGCGATACCGTCATATTAATTCTTCATTTCCACGGAACATAATTTTTTATTTTGATGAAAACTTATTTATTTTTATTCAGCCTCCTCATATCTCGGGAGCAAGTTTTTATTATTTTTATGAATTGAAAAATAGATATTTAGTCGCTATCTAAAGATGATGTTTTAAAAACCATGAAATTTCAACCTCCAAATTCTTGAATGATTTACTCAGAATTGGTTACCTTCTTTTAATCAACCACATTTTCTCTCAATCTAGTAACTCAATATATCGGGAGCAATATATTTTTTTTTCAACTAAAAATTGCACATTTTATCGTGATTCGCAATCAAACCTGTTTAAATTTTATGTTCTTGTCACTTTGCGATTTTAAACTTCCACATTCTATTTCTCGGAACTGGATAATATTTTCTAATCATACTTTTGTGGCCTCAATTTAGAAACACTTCAGCTCGGGTGTAAACTTTTGTTTTATCTTTAAACGGTGATTTCGATTTTACAGAATGCTATTTCGCTCTCCTGAAAAATTCCGATTTTGCTGGCTATCTAGTTGTGTATTGCAACCCTTCAAATATAAAAGTTTAGGTATTTAGGATTAAAAAAATGAGAGAAACAAAAAAATGAGATAAATCATATGGTAGAAATTAAATAATTTTTTTTTAATATGTAAATTTTCTTGCTTCCAATAAAAAATTACGAAGTTACCTGTAATCCCTAAATGAAGCTTGAATAAAAAAAATATATTATTTTCTAAGGCTGCTATAATATTTAAGATTTCTTTTATAAATCTTTCAGGATTATAAAAATATTTATGGATAAAACTTTATGACATTGTAAAATAAATAAAATTGATTAATGAATTGGATTATTTAATGTCTCATATTTTTTATTAAAACTGAATAATTTTTTTCAGATTTATCAACACAGCAAGATAACATTATCTTACCTGGTATTATGACTTTAATCTTACAAAAATTTGTTTTGAATGTAATAACCTGATGAAACTTACTGCTACTGCATTTTATTGCAATTTTTTTTATAAAAGTGCAATCGAATTCTCTCTTCACTTCTTTTTCGTAACATTTTGAATTTTTATCATTTTAAGAATTGAAATTATATTATCGGTAATTTCTTACAAAAGAATAAATTTGTTTTTCTGAAAAAGTTTTAAATTTACGAAAAATGTTTAATTTAACAATAGTTTATGTAAATGATTTTTTTCTTAATTTCGTTTCTTGACAATTATTTACCAATGGTTGAATTTAAAAAAATTATGCCCTATTTTTTTGGTGAAAACATTCTTTATTGTTTCACTGTTTCGTTTTTAAAAAAATTTTTGAACGATTCTAGCTAGAGAAATATTTAGTTTAAAAATTTAAAATACTAGAGTTGTAAAAAATGTTTTCCCCTAAAAAATAATCATCATCTATTAAAATTGAATTGCATATAACATTGCGACTGAAAAGTTTCAAAAAATTAAATTCCCGACACTGTGAAATTCCCGAAATGGAAAATACCCGAATAATAAAATTACCGAACAATAAAATTACCAAATAATAAAATTACCGAAGACTTTATAATATTACCGAATTTGAAAATTCCCGAATAATAAAATTTTCGATAGAAAATTGCCGAATTATAAAATACCCGAACTAGAAAATTTCCGAATTTAGACAATGATTTCTTTTCTAAATTATTATTTATTTATTGAAAATGCACTGATCAATTATTTTTATAAAAAAAAATTATTTTTAATATTTAAAGTTTCTAAAATTATGGTTTGAATTTAAAAGGGCATTAATTGAACAAAATATATTCATGGATGAGTCTTTTTTTCAGTTGTTGTGATTTTAAATTCAAACATTAATTTTAGACAGGAACTGTCGGGAATTTCCCAATTCGGTAATATTATAAACTGTTCGGGAATTTCAAAATTCGGAAATTTTATTTTTGGGGAATTTTCCAATTCGGTAGTTTTATAGTGTCGGGAAGTATATTTTTCGCCATTTTTCAGTCGTCCTAAAATTCCCGAACAGTTTATAATAATACCGAATTGGAAAATTTCCGAATAATAAAATTCCCGAATAATAAAATTGCCGAATTATAAAATAACCTAACTAGAAAATTCCCGAATTTAAAGGAATACATTTTTTTCTAAATATTATTCATTAAAAATTCAATAATAAAATATTTTTATCAACAAAAAAATTAATGTTTAAAGTTTCTAAAATTATTGTTTGAATTTAAAAGAACAATAATTGAAAAAAGTTTATTCATGGATGAATATTTTTTCATTCATTGTTATTTCAAATCAAAACAATAATTTTAGACACTTTGAACATTGAATACAATTTTATATACAAATATTTTATTGCTGTATTTTGAATAAATTAATTAAATTTGAAAAAATGTAATTGTTTAAATTCGGGAATTTTATAATAATTCGGAAATTTTCTAGTTCCGATGTTTTATAATTCGTCAATTTCTTGTCGAGAATTTTCCAATTAAGAATATTATGAACTGTTCGGGAATTTTATTATTCTGGAATTTTCCAATTTCGGAATTTTATTATTCGGGAATTTCATTATTCTGGAATTTTCCAGTTCGGGAATTTTAGAGTGTCGGGAATTTTATTTTTCGGGATTTTTCAGTTATCCCGAAATTCCCGAACAGCTGATAATATTACCGAATTGGAAAATTTCTGAATAATAAAATTCTCGGCTGTTTATAATATTACTTAATTTAAAAATTCCCGACAGAAAATTGACGAATTAGAATACAACCGAACTAGAAAATTTCCGAATTTAAACAATTACATTTATTTCCAAATATTATTTATTTATTAAGAAAGCTACAATTAAATATTTTTATTAAAAAAATTAATGTTTAGAGTTTCTAAAATTATTGTTTGAATTAAAAAAAGCATTAATTGAAAAAAATGTATTCAGGGATGAATATTTTTTTCATTTATTGTTATTTCAAATTAAAACAATAATTTCAGACACTCTGGACATTGAAAAAAATTGAATATAGAAATATTTTATTTGTGCATGTTCCATAAATTAATCAAATTTGAAAAAGAAAAAATTGTTTACATTCTGGAGTTTTATAATTCGGAAATTTTCTAGTTCGGATATTTTATAATTCATCAATTTCTTGTCGGCAATTTTCAAATTCGGTAATATTATATCTAAACTGTCGGGAATTTTTCAATTTAGAATATTATTAACTGTTCGGGAATGTTATTATTCTGGAATTTTCAAAATTGGGGAATTTCATTTTTCGGGATTTTTCAGTTGTCCCGAAATGGCCGGACAGTTGATAATATTACCGAATTGAAAAATTTCCGAATTATAAAATTTCCGATTAATAAAATTCTCGGTTGTTTATAATATTCACGAATTTGAAAATTCCCGACAGAAAATTGCCGAGTTATAAAGTATCCGAACTAGAATGTCCCCGAATTTAAACAATTAAACCAGTTTTTAAATAAATTTGATTAATTCATTGAAAATACAATAATCAGATATTTTTATAAAAACAAAATTATTTTTAATGTTTAAAGTTTCTAAAATTATTGCTTAAAAATTAAAAATATTTTGTTCATTAAAGTATTTGATTATTGTGTTTTTATTAATTAAATAATATTTATTTAAAAAATTTTGTTTAATTTCGGGAATTTTATAACTCAGGAATGTTCTAGTTCGGATATTTTATAATTTGGCAGTTTTCTTTCGGAAATGTTATTTTTCAGGGTTTTTCAGTCGCCCTGTTTGCATTAAAAATAGTGATTTTTATTTGGAGTGATATCACCAGTACTATTATCTTGATTCTTAAAATCATAAAAAACTATTTTTTTCAGAGATTTGATTTTTGGCACGAAAACTGCCTTAACCTAATCGATTTTAAAATTATAATTCTGTATAAAGCTTGAATATTTTCTCACTGAATTAATTAATTCATTTCTAACAATTCTGAAAGATAAAAAATTAATGTTATTTAGTTTTTTTAAACTAAATACTTGAAAGGTAAAAGTGCTGGATTTAAATTATATCGATCTCGACGAGTAAGTCGAAGCTCGATAGTCGAGAGTTTCGATACAATATGGCAGTTATGCAGGCGCATGCATGCATGCAATTGTAATGCAGTTGTGGCAGATGGCAGTTGTTTTGATCTTCTCTTGAACGAAGAATCTTCTTCTGGATGTGATATTTGCGTAAATTTTGCCTATAATTGTCTGTCAGTGTTGAGAAATATGAACAGTGAACTTACTAATTTTAGTTTTCGTTTTGTGCATGTGTCGAAAGGAGAAATAGACAATTAATCAGGATGTTATTGGCCTTGGTTCAACCTTGCGTCAAATATAGGTTAGGAATGTAAACTACGATAACACGTGAGGCCGGCTCGGTAAGTCGTATACTTTCCACAAAATAAATTTCATTCTACACTACCCAGGTTTACAAATATAGTATTCATAATCCTATATCGCTTCAAAATATAACAGATTTTGAAAGAAAGACATTTTAAATGCATATTTTTGCGAGTGAAGATACCGTCTGACAGTTGCCCTGTAATTTTTTTTTTTTTTGAGAAGCAACAGTTTATTGTTTTTTTGTGAAGCCTAGTTGATTTTCATTTATTAAATTTAAACTCTTTTTAATATTTGTTTCTTTACATATTATAATCGATTTTTGACATTTTTATATAATTCATTTAATAGCAGTTTTTGTAAAATATATATAATAGGTTGTAAGATTATTTCTAAAACGGAGTATCTAAACGTCAACGTGAAGCGACTTCGTAAAACTATATCTACGTGGAAAATTTTTACGAAGTTCAATGGCACTGCTAGTGCAGACAAAACTATATTTTAGTTGGAAACGTAGAATACAGCTTTTTTTTAAATTTCACGTTTTTTCTTCAGTTTTCAAGTTTTCAGAAAACTAAATAAATTCGTATTGTTTATCCCAGATTGAAAACTTTTTTCCCTACTTCCCTCTTTTCCCCTTTTTTTAAAATTCCCCCTGTTTTCAAGGTTGAAAGTTGATTATTTTTTATTGAAAACTCTTCTATTATATTCTTGGTACATAATTCATTTTTTTGCTCAAAAATTGTATTGCCTTCGTTGACAATTCAATCATTTTTTCGAAAATTCAGGTACTTTGTTAAAAACTCATATTTTTCGGTTAAGAGTTAATTAATTTTAATGGAAAAGCTTACCATTATATTTTTAATTCAGAATTCATTTTTTTTTTAATTTAATTATTTTGTTATAAATTAAATTACTTTGTTAAAAAGCCATATTTTTTTGTCCAGAATTTAACTTTTTTGTTAAACATTTGCCTTTTTGGATAGAATATTCTTACTTTTGTATTTTTAATTCATCTTTTAGTTGAAAATTAATTATTTTTAATTAAAAAGACATTACTGATATTTTTGGTTCAAAATTCATCTTCTTGGGTTCAAAATGAATTCTGTCATCCAAAAAAATAGAGCTAACAAGTCTCCCAGGGTATAACAATAATATACTTATTAAATAATTTTATTTATTAATATTAAATTTAATTCTGTTGTTGAAAATTTGTCTGTTTGGGTTAAAATTTCACTATTTTTGTATAAATTTCACCAATTTTTGTCTTTGACTGAAAATATTTTTTGATTGAAAATTCTACACTTGTATTGCAAATTAATCTCTTTTGATTGACGATTCAACTGTTTATGATTAAAAACTAAAAATATTTTTTGGTTGAAATATCAACTATTACATTTTTTGTTAAGAATTTGTATTTTTCGCTTGAAAATTCAACTACTTGGTTAAAAGTCGAACTAAATAGTTAAAAATTAATTGTTTTGGTTGAAAATTCATCTCTTAAGTTGAAAATTTGGATGAAAATTCGTTTTTTCTTTCCTTGAAAATTATTCTTTTTTTTTACTAAAAATTAATTGAATATCAACTATTACGTCAAGTGTTTAAAGTAAAGCTTCTTTTTTAATTTAAGATTAAAAATTTGAAACTTATATGTTTAAAAAGACTTATAATTTGGTAGAAAATGATAATGTTTATTTGGTTATTGTAAGAGTTAGTATTAACTATTTTTAATATTATTCCACGGACAAATAAATTTTCATAATTTAGCAAATTTTCACCTGAGAACTCGTTTCGTTGATAGCTGGATACTCACACGAGTCTAAATTGGATTTATAAAAAAAGTTCCCGAGACAGGTTTCCTAATCTGGGTTTCGATTTCACCAGATTACAAGATAAGAAGATACACAATGAAGATACCAACGAATTACAACGAAGATTACAAGATCTATCTCTTCTGAAGGCAATTTTCTAACTTTACTTAAAAAATTTCACAGGCCTTTTTGAGGATTATTTTGGATTATTTTTAAAATGAACTGTGGTTTGAAAAAATCTTTTCATGAATTAGGATTATACAATAACATAATATTAATGATTTTGAATTAATTTGAAAGAATTTATTCCATAATTGTATTACTCATTCTTTGTCTTAAAGAATAATTCTTAGTGGGGTTTCTTTCGAATTTATTAGTGCATTAATATTATATTATAATATTTTCTGTAATATCTGAAGAATTAAAAATGAATTCAAAAAAATATGACCTGAAAAAGAAACCATTTAACTTCCTTGCCTCTAAAAAATAACTTTTATTATTCACTGAAGTTTAACAGCGCAACAACTTTTGCTTTTTGCATCAAACTTTGGACATTTTTGCTTTTGCGAAACAGCAATAAATGAGAAAAAATAGAATATTTTGATAAAATCATTTTGGGTTTAATTTTACACAATTTTTGCTTCCATTTGTTGATAGTTCCATTTTGGAGCGAGTATGCAGCCTTCCAGGAAGAAATAGCGGTTCGACAAGCAGCCGACTTGAAGAAAGCTGTCAGCAATATTCAGCAGCCTGGTGGTAACGTTTGCGAAAAATGCGGAAAAAATTATAAGCAAAAAAATGCCCTATGGAGGCACTTTAAATACGAATGCGGAAAAGAACCGAAATTCGCGTGCCCATATTGTCCCTATAAGTCTAAACAACGCTCCAATATGTACACTCATGTTAAGCATAGACATATTGGTCTAAGAATTTACGCTGTTGATTTAGAACCCAACGCTTAAATTCCCATTTCAATATTAACTTATGATTTATTATGGTAGCTTTTTTTACTAAGAAAAGTAAACTTTTTTGCCAAATTAGAATAATAGCAGGGTTCACAGTCTTTCCCATATTTCCCTACCTTTCCCCATTCTTAAACAATTTCCCCTTTTTCCCCAATATCGAAAAACTTCCCCCTTTTTTCTTCAAATATGCTACATTTTAGAATACAATATTTGAATTGCGCGGGAAATTTCGGACCGGAAAGTAGTCTCGAGTTTAAATTGTAAAAATTTAACTTGCATTTGTTTCAAATTTATTAAAGAGACTTATCTATAAATTCCACATTTACTTATCAAACGTAAACATGTAACTTATAGTTAAGCATATTTACTAAATTTCAAGAAAATGAAAGTATCACGTTTCAAACTCGGGACTTTTGCGTCTCAAACTTTATTTTTAAATCTTACCAACAAAAAAGCTTATAAATGGTTATTTGAATGATTTCAAATTAAACTATTTAGGATTTAAATACAACTTTTCAGCTAATATAATTTTTCGGACGAAAAAGTATCTCGATTTAATTATTAATTATGGTATTTTTGAAAAGAGAAAATATTCTTGATTATGAGAACGATTTTAAATATAAAAAAATTGTTTATTTTGCCAAACTTTTTTTGGTCGACTTTTTTATATGGCCGTGAATGGATTTTCAAAGACTTAACAAGGCGAACCGTTTTCGAAAAAATTAACTTCTATCGGATTTTTTATAGATTAAAATGTTTATGTATTGAATTCAATTTTCTTTAATGTTCAACATTTAAAAATACAATTGTTGAAATTCGAAGATAATTAAAAACGTAATATTCAACTGTTAAAAATTGAAGAAAATTCACAAATGAATTATTAACAGGAGAAGATTCAACTGTTGAAAATTTGAAGAAAATTAATAATTCAATGTTCAACAGTTCAAGATTCTGTTGAAAATTGAAGAAAATTGTATTTTTAACTGTTTAATTTGGAAGAAAATGATAATTTTATTGAATTATTAATAGTAAAAAATTCAACTGTTGAAAATTGAAGAAAATTGATAATTGAATTTTCAACAGTTGATAATTCTATTGTTGAAAATTGAAGAAAATTGATGATTGAATTATCAATAATAAAAAATCCAACTGTTAAAAATTCAATTATTAACCATTGAAAATTTAAGAAAATTGATAATTGAATTTTCAATGGTTAAAATTTCTATTGTGGAAAATGGAAGGAAATTGAATTTTCAACTGTTAAAAATTGGAGAAAAGTGCTAATTGAATTTTTAACAGTCGAATTTTCTGCAATTTCCAGCTGTGGAATTCAATATGAAAATTTAATAAATAAGCATTTCAATCCATAAAAAAAATTGAAAAAGTTGATTTTTTTTTAAACGGGTCGCTACTGGCAAATAATTATTTTTGGAAAATTAAGAGTCATTCAACAAATTTTAACTCTTATCTTCTTGTACCTATATCCAGTTTGTGAAAAAATTAATATCAGTTGTCATTAAAAAATCTTGAAACATTATTTAAAAGTACAACATTTGTTATAAAAAGATTGTTTCCTTTCTACATATCAAAATTAATGTATAATCTTTCCCCTATTTCCCTTTTTTTCGTGAAAAAATTACCCTATTTCTCCTTTTTTAATCTCATTTTGCACTGTGGTCTCTGTAATAGATTTATAGGATTAGCAGATAGTTTAGACTTTTAAGCTTTAGATTAAGGCTTTCTCGATGAAAATTCAATATTGTCAATATTGAATTAAGTTATGGCTAATACATCACAGTTACCAATTAATATTTAAGATTAGGTAGAATGCTAGTCAGAAGAAAGGAGAATTTTTATCAGTATCTTTTATTATAGACTGCATCATAATATTTACTACGGTGGGTAAAATAAAATTGTCTTTTTGTATCAATTTTATCAACATTTAAAACTGAATTCTTTTATATATGTAAAAGATTTTTGGGAAATAATCTTTTAGATTGATTGAATCTTCAGTAAATAAATCGAACTCGAAATCATTTTTGTAATTTTGTAAGTTTTTTATAATTGCAGAAATGCTTGTGATTCTTCCTGTAATGTATTTGGGATTAATAGTAATAGTATGAGATGGATGAAATTTCTTGTGAATTTATCATAAATAAGTAAGAGTCTAATTTAAAAGTTCGAGAAAATACTCCTAAAAGCTGAACCAAAATATGGAAGCGTATGTCAAAAAAGAATTTGTTTCGAAATGAATGTTGACTTGTGTAAAAATGCTTTTAATAAAAAAGAACGATATTTAAATTGTATTTTATTGTTACTCTTACTCACATAAGTCACAATATGTATCCGGTTTTAACATATATTATTTCCAGTCAAATTAAAATTTTATGATTTGAATACTGTTCTATTTTTTTACAGAATTATAAAATATATAAATCGGAAATTAATGAATGCAAAGATACACTAACAATTTTATTATTTTAGAATTAAAATTTTGTAGGTGACATGGTCTGAATTTCTACAAGGTTGTATCTAATAAAATTTTATGTTTTAGTTTTCAGATTCAACTCGATTGCAACCCGCAAATTTTCTTGTCCCAGTTGTGGGGCTCTTTTTCGAAGAAAAGCCGGATTAAATCAGCATGTTGTCTACCAATGTCAAAAGCCAGCACAATTTCAGTGTCCATATTGCCCCAGACGCTCTAAACTGCGTTCAAATTTATATAAACATATACGAGGAAAACACCATGGAAGTAAAGTTTGGGTCATCGACATGCTGAATTCTGCAGCTGTGGAGGCCTAATTTTGAAGATGGATTTTCCATGATATTTACATGCATGGCACTTGTACAAATAGTCTTGAAATATATAATAAGAACCCAGCATGTAAAGTGTGCTAGTCTACGTAAATCTAAATACAAAATACTCATCCCATGCCTTAAATTATCGTTCCGAAAATTTTAATATGTTTTTTAAATAAATAAATTTGTCTCCTAAGTGTAAAGAAATTGACTATTTTAATTTCAGTGCTATTTTCGTCTTAGTGTTACTTTTGTAATATCTTTGAAATTTAAGAATAATTATTAATATAGAATTGTTTTTATTTTTCAGAGGTACAGTTTACTCCGTTTCTACCTTTCGCAGCGAGAAGAGCTCGAGCGTATCGTCGTCGAGTTCCCACTCAAAGGCGAGACTATGAGGGACAGCTGTTTCCTTGCTCAGCTTGTCCCAGTACTTTTCGACATATATATAATTTAAGATATCACTTAAAACACGAGTGTGGAAAGTCGCCCCGTTATGCATGCCCTTATTGCATTTTTCATCGTACAAAGCATATCTCGAATGTACGAGCTCATGTCCGTAGAAAACATCCTGGACACGAGGTCTATGCTATTGATCTTTCTAACGACGAGTGATTCCATTTTTTCAGCAATGTTAATTATTATTAATCCCTTATTGTTTTTGTTTTTTTATCAAATGTTTATAACAAAAAATATTTCGAATTTACGAACTCATGTCCGTAGAAAACATTCTGGACACGAGGTCTATGCAATTGATCTTTATAACGAGTGATTCGAATTTTTTTG
>CAKNWT010308309.1:0-39897 GCA_932066315.1 Andricus coriarius | reverse complement strand
GCGAATCGAAAAAAATTGTTCGAATAAAACTTATGTATTTCATGAAGGAGAATCTGAATCTGTGATAAAAAATTGGGGTTCCCATTTGAAATTACAAAGTTACCCCCACCCCTGCCTCCTGTGGGGGTGGGGGTGGGGTAAATTTTAACAAATCTTTTTTCCCCCTCGAAAATAAAAAGTTTTTATTCCAGACATTTTTTCCGTAGGATGCGTATTTTTTGAGATATTTCGTTGTCTCAAGTTAAAAAAAACACCCTGTATAAACTTGAAATTCTCACATTTGTAAGATTTAAATTTGTAATTATTCGATTTTAAACAGTTTCAATTTTTTAAATTCAAATTCAGTTGCAATCTATTTATAATTATCCAATTTTGAAAACCTGAATTGAAAATTATTCACTTCTGAATATTTCAAGCGTAAACTTGCTTAAATTTCAAATTTAAATTAATCAAAATTGTATATATTAAAAATGGAAGAATATCAATTTTGAAGCTGTTCAATATTCAACGAATGATTTAAGACTGTAACTTTCAAATCTGAACAATTTTGAATGTTTTAAGTCGATAATTCAACAGTTTTAAATATTTAAAATATCAATTCTTCAATATTACAATATTTGTAATTCAAAATTTAAAAATGTTTCCTTTCAAAGTTGAAGCAATGTCTATTTTTTCATCTTAATAAAAATGGTTCTTAATAGTTTTATAATAAATTAATACTAATAATTTATTTGTTTTATTTTCAGGCTTTCGTCGTCTAGATCATCATCTTCAATATTTTATCAAGTAGACTGAGCCATGAATCTGAGAAATGAAAATTCAAGTGAATTTTTAATGGAATGAATTAAAGGACAGATTAATTTGTAAATGAGTGAATAATAAATAAAAATTATTCAAGTAATTTCATTTCCTTTTTTTGGCAGTTAATATCTTTTTTTACTCTCTAATACATTTTTACATCTTATCATTATCTTCAGATTTCATTTTTCACCAAACAAAGAAATCAAATCCCGATCGAAGTAAACCCAAATCTCCTAAATCATTATCATTATTTCCTTTTGTTCAGTTTTCCGCATGAATCGCTTTTGTTTTGTCTCCGCAAATTGTTAAGAATGCTTTTTATTTTGGGTGAATTTCAAAGATTTTCAATTCAATATTAAAAATAGTCTGGTTTAAAAAATGACTATTTTTTAACGTTGAACTGAAGATGTTTGCAGTCCGCTAAGTCCTTTTTCTTATTTCCATTTATTTGGTTTTCCCCAAATCTTTTTTTAACTTGTTGAAAAACATCGTGTCGAAAAAACAATTCTCTGTTCTAAAAATTAACAAATCCTTTTCTTTTGTTTCATAGATGTCGATGGCGAAGATAGCGAAGTCAACGTCGATCGTAAACCAAACCTAGTTCCAATCTCTGAAAGCCCCAGGGTCGAAATAAAGGTTGAAGATGAAGGTATATCATCAAGAAGTCTACGGTCAGCTTCTGCACAAAGTCCGAGTGTAAGCTACAAAATGACAAGAAGTCGAAGTCAAAAGGAAGGTCAACATCTTGATCAGGGAAGCAAATCGAAGACTCAGATATCAAAAAATATAAATATTTCTCAACCCTCTACAAATCTACCTTCTGCATTGAATAATTCAGAGATAGAAGACATCAAACCCACAATCTCGAGCATTAAATTGACCCCCATAAAAAGGCGTGACAAATATATTTGCCCGAAATGTAATAAATCCTTCAAGTATATATACAACGCTAAATCTCACATAGATCTTGTCTGCGGATTGTCTCCTCGTTACGCCTGTCCACATTGCGATAAAACAGGAAAATATTATTTCAATATCATCAGTCATTCAAAGTCCCATCATCCTGGATTAGATAGTTACGCCATCGACACTATCACAAACCAGATTAAACGCTTACAAAAAGAAATGACAAAACCCCTCAGAGACTCTATTGTTGACACGAAGCCCATTTTATTGGCAAATCCATCACAGGATTCTCTCGAGCTTGGTCCAAGAGTTAGAAATTTGCGAAGTCAAAACAACATCAAGCTTAAGCAAGAAAAGGTTGATACTGAAACGCCAGATATTTCTAATGCCACAGAAGACTCTTTGCGAAAATTGCAACCAAACACATGCCACAGCTGTGGGAAATCCTTTCCATTGGAATACGGACTCTCCAGACACATTTTCGAAGGATGTGAACGATATCGCTACACATGCCCCTACTGTCAGTACCAAGATCAACGATTATTTGTTGCTTTTTGCCACTTATCAAAGGAGCATGCAGGGTCGAAGATTTACATGGTCGACAATGTAACTGGGAAAAATGTGGAACTAGGCTGTGCCACGAAAACGGAAATTCCTGATGCTGTTGATTCCAATGATACGATGAATAGTGAGATTGGTCACGAAGTCAAGAATCCTTTGAACAAGACCGTCAAACAATTCCCAGAAGATTCAAAGCAATTCCAGAAGGACTTGAACAAGGAGTACGAGTGCCCCAACAAGTGCGGAAGATACTTCGGAAACTTTCGCAGTATTAATCTGCATGTGAAGCAATCTTGCATTAAAGTCAAAAGATTCAAATGTCCCTTCTGTGAGGAATTGTCGCACGCATTCAGATTCATAGCTACGCATATTAAAAAAAGTCATCCGAAGGAAAAGCTTTATGCTATTGATCTTAAAAAGGGACACTTAGTCTACAACAACCCACATGCTCAGTCTAACGGGAAGAATAAACCAAATCCGAGGAAGGAGAATCCAAAGAAAGAGAATCCGAAGAAAGAGAATCCGAAAAAGGAGAATCCGAAAAAGAAGAATCCAAAGAAGGAGAATCCGAAGAAGGAGAATCCGAAGAAAGATATATCGAGGAAGAGTAGTCGGAAGAAAGACTCAAACCCTTTGCCAGAGGAGGCTCCAAAGGTTATGAATCAAAAAGTCAAACATGAAAAGGTTTTTCCTTGTTCCAAAGGCTGTGGTCGACTCTTTTCACACAGACATCACATGAGGACTCACGCGATGCGAGTCTGCAATTTACCAAAGCGTTACAAGTGCCCCTACTGTGAACATATCTGCAAAATTAGCTCGAGTGTTACTAACCACATAAATAACCGTCATCGCAATTTGAAGAATTATTTCATTGACATTCTGAAAGAGGAAAATCCCGATTCTGCAGACTACGAGAATAAAACGAATGTTGAATCTGAAGAATACCATGATGCCGGGAATATTAAGATAGAAGCTGAGAGTGTTCACTTGAATGATTCTATTGAAATTGATGCAATCGATGACGATCCCATCGAAGATGAAGCAACTGAGAATCTGGAAACTGTAGACGATGTATTCACTTCAACACATGTTTTAGGCGAGTCGAACGATCGTAGTTACCTGGATATTTTACAAGCCACCGTTGGTCCTGAAAATGACACAGATAATTTTATCTACGAATACAATCAAATTGAAGACTTATCAGAGGATGAAAAATCCAGGAATGATTTATCCGAGGACGAAATTCAAGAAGAGATTTCAAAGTTTGTTGATATGGAGACTGAGGAAGCCAATGATGAGGATGCTGAAGCTCTAGAGATGAGAAACATTGTGAATCCATTTTCGAAGAAGTTTGCGTGTCCTAATAAGTGTGGTTCTACTTATGCTAGAGAATCGACATTGAAGAGTCATTTACGCTTCCAGTGTAACTTTAGCAAGCAGACATCCAATGGTTACATCCATGCGAGAAGAGTACTGACTGATCCGAAAACATTTTTAGTTGACATCACCACGAAGGAGAAAATTGGTAATACAAGGCTCAGAAAAACAGTCGTTCAGAAAGTTGTTGAAGAAGATAAGGTAAAGGTTGTAGAATTAAACAATGATTCAGCTGATGAACTTGATGAACCTGATGAGCCTATCGTTGAACTCGGAAACGATGTCAGTCCAACAGTTTATAAGTGTCCTTTTTGCCGATTTTATACTGAAATTCCCGAGGAAGGGTATGATCATATGAAAAGAAAACATCCCAACGAAAAAGGTTTTATGATTGGTATAAAGTCTGAAAGTGAGGATGAAGTAGATTGACATCTAGATGACATCTAGTTTTATATCTGCAAGGTATATCATAGGGGTTTAATTTTTTTTAATTTTGATGAGAGTTCTTATCTACTTGATTAAAAAAGACTTTAGTAAACTTCGATTTATATTTTTTATATAAAGATAAGAAGAACTGAAAAATATTTTCTACAGGAAAATAAATGTTATGTAAAAAATAATTTCAAGTTACAACAAAAATTCTAATTTCCAAAATGGCTTAAAATATATTTTTTTTGCGTACAACTAGGGCAATTTGATTTTCTTTCAGAATTTTAAGGTCCCATTTTCAAAAATATTTTGTCTCAAGTGTATATAATTCATTCAATTGCTGTTTCAAATTTAAGGCTGTTACTCGAAATGGTACTTTTTTGAGCAATTTGAATTAAAAATTATTCAGTTTTGAAACGTTTGATTTTCAAGTATAAAACTTTTATCATGTTAAATTAAAAATTATATTGTTGGAAAACTTATTTTTGAAATGGTTTCATTCTATTTCCACTAAGTATAAAAAAGATCAATTTAAAGACTTAAATTTGAAGTTTTAAAAGCTTCTTTAAATTGTTTAGTTTTATTTAGTTGCAATTATAAGTTGTTATTTTTTAAGTCACATATTAAAATGTTACATAGATTAATTTTTCCACAGTTAAATTGTTTAATTGAGACTTTTCACGTATTGTACTTAAAAGATTAGTTGAAAATTGTCTTCAGGGGCATTGATTTGTTTCAGCTTTATATTGTTTCTTTAAATATTTAGAACTTAAATTTCGAAATAAAAGAATTCTTGGTACATGAATTTCATTAATCCAATATGAAAATTTCTTTTTTTTACAGATACCTCCAAAGTTTTCAATTGTATTATTTAGAATAAGTATATTTTGTTTTCTATGATAATTTCCAAAGGAAGATAAATTTTCTGGTGATTACATCGGCCATGTTACCATTAGTTTAGGTTTAAATTGAATATTTGAAGTATTATATATCTTGTTTGATCAACTATATGAGCATTGTTTTAAGCACGTTTGTAGTTTTCGATATTTACAGCACAAAGAAAATATGATTCAATGTAATTGTCGTTAATGCTTGGATTAAACATGTTACAATGAGGAAATAAAAAGGTACTTTATAGAAAATTTATATCACCGATGGAATCAAGTAGTCTGAAATCGAGATAGTCATCTGAATAAAGGATGGATCTTAATTTAGTTTTTATCTTTAATTTTCCAATCAAATAGAATTTTGTTATTTTTATAAAGTTGATATAAGGATTTATTAATTGTAAAAAGCAAATAGAATTTTCGGAAGATACCTTTATTTGGAAGATCGCCTCGGTTTTAGGCGTGTTGCCTATTTCAGTTTCTTCCGTTTATTACTATTTTAGTGTCTATTTAATTTAATCATTAGTTTAAGTTTAGGATTAGTTGAAGAGAAGAATAATAGGTCTTAATAGAAATATATTTTTTTTAATTCAGAGTGTTTCATGGATTATGCTTGTTGAATTTGCAGATAATAATTAAACAGCTGATAAGTTTGAACTTTTGTTAGATCAACTTCTAAATACAATATTCTCAAAATTAAAAGAATATAATTATCGTCTTTTATATTTCAGACACTTTCTCGACTTTGTCGATATGCCAAAATCATTTATAGAGAATTTGGCACTGAATTACAAAAAAAAGTGTATAAAGTGTATAAAAAATAATATAATTATTCAATTAATTGCTATACAAGTAACAATTGTGAAATGTTAGTGTTTTAAAATTAATGAAAAGACTGCTATAAATTAGTGAGTTCTTTGTTAGTGCCACAAAATAAAATTTACTTTTCTTCTTATTTATTCAGTGGCATCTTGTTGCAGAAATGTATCAACAATGGGATCAACAGGCGGTTCAAGACCCATACTACGGAGTTCGACAAAACGTAATTTTCCAGCACGGTAGTGGACAGAACGAGGAACAAGCAAGACAAAATGTGTTTCTCTGTCCCAACGAAGGGTGCCATAGATCTTTTTCTTGGAAAAACAACATGATGTGGCATGTTCGCAATTCTTGCGGCTTAAAACCTCGTTACAAGTGTCCGTTTTGCAATTATAAATGTAAAGTGAAAGGGGATGTTCGCAAGCATATTTTAAGAATTCATAAAGATAGTGAAATTTATGTAATTGATCTTTTCGAAGAGAGTCAAGTCACGTAAGAGGATGTCTTGAATATTTTTGAAAGGCTTAGTGCAATATATTAAAATTAAGAAGCCCAGAAGTTTTGTTTTTCTTAATTAACAATCGAATTCCTTAAACTCCTGTAGCCTGTAATAAATAAAATTAATTCATGGGTTGATATACGGAATAGTTTAAATAATTTTACTTAAACTTTATCCAAAGTTTATGGTTATGGTTTTATTGATATGATCTATAAAAACCCTAGCGGACCGCGTGAACGGAGTGGTTACGCAATTGCGTGACCGTAAAGTGAAAAATTTATTCACAATTTCACACAGAAATCCACACTCTTAATCTTTCTACAGATGTATGTTTATTTATTAAATAAATATACATGCATGAACAGATTAAAAGAGCGTTGATTTCTATGTGAAATTGTGAATAAATGTGAAAAGGATGAAATTATGCCCTAGCGGACCGCGTGAACGGAGCGGTAAGGCAATTCGTATGACTGGGCCCGCTAGGGCATATTTTCATCTTTACAATTTCACATAAAACTCAACACTCTTTTGATCATTTTACTTAGCATATTACTTATTATCAAATAAACAATTATATAAATAAGTAAAAAGATGAAAAGAGTGTTAAATTCTATGTAAAATTGCGAATAAATGTGAAAAAGGATGAAAATATGCCCTAGCGGACCGTGTGAATGGAATGGTTTTAGGCAACTGCGTGACAGTAAAGTGACCACATAGTGACCATCCTGTTCACTGGGCCCGCTAGGACGTATTTTCCTCTTTTTTCACAATTTCACATATAACTCAACACTCTTTTGGTATTTTTTCTTATTATATTACTCATCATTACTTAAAGAAATAAATATAAATAAGTAACTAGATTAAAATAGTATTGAGTTCCATGTGAAAATGTGAATAAATGTGAAAAAGGATGAAATAAGCCCTAGCGGATCACGTGAAAGGAACGGTCACGTAATTGCGTAAAAGTTCCGTTCACGTGGTCCGCTAGGGAATATTGCACGGATTAATTTATACTCACACAGCTTTTCTTGGATGAAATTCTCTTAGTGATCTCTACAGCATAAGAAAACGATAACTTAAGAAGTAATTAATAGGAAACATTACTTCAATCATTGTGTTTTAAACATCTAATCAATTATTTGTTCTCTTTTGTAGATGCAGAGGCTAAGTTTTACTTCGTGAACATGAAGACGCAGAAATCATTCCCTTGCCCAAACTGTGCGAGTTCTTTCCGTCAAAAGCAAAGTTTAACTAGACATTTAAAATACGAATGCGGGCAAGAACCTCGATTTTCCTGTCCCTATTGTCAGCACCGAAGCAAAAAAACTTCAGATATTTACGGACATGTACGGAAAAAACATGTCAATCTCAAAGTTTATGCGATTGATGTTCATGGCGATATGAATCTGGGCACGCTGCACCACATGCCCTAGTAAAAAATGTATACTTTGTTAAAGATCTTTATAAAAACAATTTTGTTCAATATTGTAAATACATCAACGTTTATTATAGTTAAACGAAGATTTAATTTTATATTGTCGATTGATAAGAATTATCAAATTTGTGAATTACAAAATTCACAAAGAACATTTTGATTTTAAGTCGAAATGGATTGTTGAAAATTTATAAATAGATTTACAATCGATTGAGTCTAATGTGCGTATACTCTTCAATATTTTTCGCTGTATATAAATTTGTATACATTTAAAAAAATAAAATAAGATTATTGTAAATCTGCTAATCTACTCATTATTTTTTACTGTGTCAGAATGACATCGTCTCCTATTTTCAATCAAGTCTGTATTTGGAGTGAAAAATTGAATAATTTCGATACTTTTGAGTAAAAGGATTTTCTCGAATGCTCGGGGTAGAATAAAAAAATCGTTTTACACCAAAAGTATGGAAATTAGTCAATTTTTCACTGCGAATACAGATTTTTGATCAACACAGGAGTAGGCCCTAATTATCTAACAAAGATGTGATTCTAGTATTTGTGAAGTAAAATTAGACAATTCAATTGTGACGTTAGGGCCTTGTTCCAACGCTCTTCATATATTTTTCATATATTTTTTGCAACTTCTTATTTTTGAACTAAATCTCATCTTACAGCCGTCGTCCAGGCAGACAGAAGCCAGATAGCGGTTCGTTGCATGCCTATAATATGAATTTGGGTACATTACACCACATGCCCTAGTAAAAAAATTATACTTTCTCATGGATCTTTATGAAAAACATGATTTGTGAAATATTTAAATACATCAACGTTTACTAGAGAGTAAAAAAAGAGATTCAATCTGATACTGTTGATTGATAAGAAATTTCAAGAAATTAATCATTGAGTTAGGGTTGTTAATCCCTTGATCGGCATGCTATGTTTAAGGAAATGTGCCCTGGGCGGCAAGATAAAAAGTAACTTTGATTTTTGCCAATCCTGGTGTAATAATGCTTTTTAAGTCGCAGAATACGAATTTTTAGCAGTGGTGGATCTACCGAAAAGGCAAGGTAGGCAGCTGCCTAGGGCGGCAACTTTTCGAACGTTGATTCTAGATGATTCATGATCATAATAATCATAATTTGTTATCAACAATATTATTTGATAACACAGAAACAGCATATTTTTCCTATCCTCTTATCAATATTCTCCGCTAGGGCGGCGTCTTAATCCGCCACTGATCTTTAGTCAACATTTCGAAATCCAAGATGGCGACTCAAAATTGAAAAAATCTAAAACTCCAAATATTTTTCTAGAAGGTCGTATCTTGGAGTTTCTCTTACTACAGAGTACGAATTAGTGGTTGAAATTTCACTAGCTGATGCTGGGGGTAGAAACAAACCAGTTTCAAAAATTGTTTACTGTTTATATTACATCAGTTTATATGCATTCTTAAATTTGTTTACAGATTCGTATTTTACGACCCCAAAAACCCTTCGAAATAAGATTTCACGGAAGTGTGCCAAGTTTTCGGATTTCTTGACATTGTCAAACCGCCATATTCGATCAGCCATTTTGAATTAAAAAACGTTGACTACGGATTCGTATTATATGACCCCAAAAAACTCTTTATCTCGCTTTGCGACAATCTCGAATTGGAACAGGTCGTGAATTCTTGTAAATTCGGAAATAAGTAATTTAATCTTTAAATCTGCTATTCGCCCGAATTTGGCGAACAATTTTTAGGGGACCTAATTCATTTGAATGTGTCAGCACCAATTAATTTCAGTGTCAGCCAATTCATTTTAATTCGCGAGATATGAAGTCAAGCTTTAATTCGCTTGAATTCGTCAGCGCTAATACAGTTAAAAGATGGCCTATTCAATCGAATTAGTAAGCTATAACCAACGCGCTGGGCATAAAGGATCCGTTGTAAATAAATATCAAGAAGTCCCGTAGCTCTGTGATCGCCCTCTGGACTTATACACTTCGGATCGCTGGTTCGAGTCTCGAGGCATGCAATTTTTAATAATTTTTTTCGAAATGACCTTGACCACAAATTAAAACGAATTGAAACGCATTCAGTTTGCGCTGGCTCTATTCGTTTAAACGAATCAGAAAGCGGAATTCGCTAGGGTGACCAGAAGTCCTGTTTTTGCGGGACATGTCCTGATTTTGCCCTGCCTGCCCTGGTGTTCTGGTTTTCTCAGAAATGTCCTTTTTTTCGTCAGAAGTACGAGGACTTTTGATCGACTGGTTATCCTTAAAAGTTAAATTTGACAATCTGAGCACACTTTTTTTCTTCGACATTTCTTTGCGATTGTTGAAAATCCAACGTGAGAAATTACTATGTAAGACACAAATAAAGTTAAAAAACTTTAAATGCAAGAAGTAGTTGATTTAAACCTGCAATATCCTTTTTCTTTCTTTCTCCCCTAAGAAAAAAAGGTCACTAAACAAATGCTGTCCTGTTTTTTGTATCCCGGATCTGGTCGCCATATTGGATCAGCCATTTTGAATGTTGACCACGGATTCATATTCTATGACCCCAAAATCCCCTAGGCACAAAGTTTTATGAAATTTGAAATAACGACCCGTAAGATACATGCGTTTGACACCATACGGCGTCAATGCCGCTTAAGGGGTTAATTGCAAAATTCACCATGGAAGTTATAATTTTTAGAGTCGAACTGGTTTGTTAAAAATTTGTGGGGACCGCTATATGTCCAGCTCAGCACAGAGGGCACCACCGAGAGTGGAGACATGCCTATCCCAGCTGAAAATTGTTGTACGGGAACCTCGGAGGATCCTGCACATCTTCCTGTGTAGGAAACTGCACAGGTTTCACAGAGTCAATTAAGGTGTGGGTTCATGTACGGGAACATGTTCAGGATCCTATACATAGGATAGGCCTGCGTAGGATCTAATCCGCGAGGTTACGCTAGTTGATTGACTCTCTCGATGGTGAGTTGGATCTTCAAGGGAATAAAAGGAAGGCAACTTTATAGCTGTAAGCGACATCCGTTTTCGCGATGGCTTTCTGCAAAGGACCCTATACATGTTTCTGTACGGGATCCTTCTAAAGGTTCCTTTGATGTCTTTCTGTGAGGGATCCTATATACGTTTCTGTACAGGAACCTGCGCCTCAATTTTCTTCGCAATGGAACCTGTACAGGAAGCCGTACAGGATCATTGAAAGGTTCCTTTGTCGGTGCAGGTTCCTTTGCAGGATCATGTATAGTGTCCTTCGCCAAATTCCTGCACAGGAACCGTCCAGATTACCTGTACAGGTTCGTGTGCAGTTTCCTGTACAGGAACATGTGCAGGATCCTTCGAAGTTCCCGTACAGGAATTTTCAGCTGAGAAGCGCAGGCAAAAGGCATTATCAGCAGATTTCTTAGCTTTTTGACGTTTAGAAAGCGATAAGCTCCTTTATTTGTAGATCCAAGTGCTACACACATACCTGGAATTTCAAAAATAGTGCTTCAAACTAACACTCTGACACTGCGTTATCAATGACTGATATAATGCGAATAACAGACATTGCCGCCGTTGGAGCCGCAGTCTGGTGTTTCTCCGCCAGTGTTGCCAGATCACGCGATTAATCGCAAATTAGGCTACATCAGAGGCTCGGTGCGCGACTGAAATCGCAATTTGGGCTACGTAAGTGCGAGGGACGCGTGAATTGGGCTATTTTGGCTGCGAACCACTAGGATTGAGTTTCACGTCGTTTCCCTGTTAAGAGTTGGCATTCCTGCCCGCCGGTTGTTCTTGCGAGCGCAGCCGCCGAAGTCGGCGAGAACCGCGCGTGTGAAAGTCGCTACTTCGGGCTACTTCCGGCCGAAAGTGCGTGATTTTGGGCTATTCAAGCGTGCGTGGTTTTCATGCGACTAGGGGGCACCCAAGCTGCGACTCGCTTAAGCAGGGATCTGGCAACACTTTACTCCACGCTCACTGACGCCCCTAGCGGCCGTAAGTGTAAGTCGCTGTCCCTATAATTAGCTCCAAAATCAATAGACTCAAATGTATGTATACTCTCAAATTTTTCGCTGAATATAAATTTGTATACACTTTCTAACAATAAAATAAGAATATTGTAAAACTGCTAACATACCCATCATTTTTTACTGTATCAGAAAAACAATATCAGGTCCTAACCTCAAAATTGAATTCCCTTATTTTACTCCATAAATACTAGAATCGCATCTTTTTATATACTTAATTTTCGAATCAAGTCTATGTTTGCAGTCAAAAATTGACTAATTTTAATACTTTTTGTGCATACAAATTTTTTCGAATGCTCCGGTTAAAATAAAAAAATTGTTCTATATATTATAAAATGTATTGAAAGTAGCAAATTTTTCACTCCGAATAGAGATTAAATTCAGAACAGGAGTAGGCTCGCAGTATCTAACAAAAATTTGATTCCACTATTTATGGGGTAAAATTATATTCAATTTGGAGGTTAGGGGCTGGTTTCAATGCCCTTAAGCAGGCCTGACGAGAGGGGGGGGGGGGGGGCAACGAGGGGGTTCTCCCCGGGCTCGGAGATTGCATCAGCCTGAAATCTATATTTTCAAAATTACATATAGGGGCCCGTCATTCCCGCCCCTGGGCCTGGTCTTCTCTGCGGGCCTGCCCTTAAAGCATATGGTATTCTATGAATTTGCATAGTTTTTATGTATTTTTTTCTGAATTTTTTATTATTGAACTGAATATAAAATATCACATGGTTGGAAAATGAAAAAAAAAATCAGTTCACCGCTCTGTTTCATTGGAGTTTGTATTAAGGGCGTTGGGACCAGGACCTAACCTCAAAATTGAAATACCTAATTTTACTCTATAAATACTAGGATTACATTTTTTTGTTGATAATCAAGGCCTATTCCTTTTTAAAATCAAATCTGTATTCAGAGTGAGAAATTGGCTAATTTTAATGGTTGTTGTGTAAAAAGTTTTTTTTACACTAACCGGAGCATTAAAAAAAAATGAACGTTTTAGACAAAAGCTATTGAAATAAGCCAATTTTTCACATCAAATAAAGATGTGATTCAAAATAGGGATATGCCCTGAATATCTAAAAAAGATGTAATTCTAGTATTTATGGAGGCAATTCAATTTTTAGGTTAGGGCCTGGTTTCAACGCCCATAAAAGGAAGCTGTCTTGTAAAAGTTTTTTTTATTTTTATCCTGCAGCCTTCGTCCAAGCTGACAGAAGCGCCATCTGTCTTTAATGAGGATTTTATGAAAAACTTCTAATAAAACAACTTTCACTTTAAAAATAAAATTTTCAACAGGCCAGGTAGTGATGGGTTGATATATTTTCTTCCATTTCTTATTTTAGTTAGTTTCAAAATAAAAAGGTGATAATTGTGCATGAAAAACACGGAAAGTTAATCATTTATCACGTCATAGAATACTAGTTTAATTATGAAAGTCTTGGAAATTTAAAAAAAATCTAACGACAAAATTTGGACAGAACACTCTTAAATGTCTCCATTCGAATTAAGAAGAGCAAAATAAAAAAGAGGAAAGAAAACGATACAACCTCCATATCTTCCCTCTTTTTTTCTTTTGCCTTTTTAATTTTACAAATTTTTTGGAGGTAATTTATTATTTATTTCCTTTTATTATATTTATTATATTTCATGTTCTCTTTTTTTAATTTGAATATAGAATAGAAGTTAAATTTGAATGTTGCTCGTCAAACAGGAATTTGAATTTTGATTTATTATTAATTCAATTCCTTAAATTTTATAATATAATTTTCCTTAAGCTTGCGAGTAATTCTGCTAGCATTCAAGAACTTGGAAATTGTATATTTATTAATTAGAAGTCTACTAGCTAACAAAAATTGCCTATTTTAGAAGAATTCATAAAAATCATCTGGCTTGTCTACATCTGACTTAAGTGGTAAATGAAACTAAGACTCAGAAAGGGGAATTTTCTTTAAGAGGTGCACTATTTTGCATGAATAACTTTATAGTATGATAATGAAATTATAGAACAGCTTTATCTAAATTAATAAATATGAAATATTTTATGGCTTTACTGACACGATATAAACTTTTTCCAGGTAAAAAACGCAGTGGATCTCATCTGGGGAGTTTTGAAGCATTGTGGAAGACGAAGATGGACGACAGTTATTTCAACTCGAATACTGGAAAGTTTCACTGTCCCAATTGCAATAGTGGTTATGGGAGGCGGGACACTATGCTAGGACATTATCGCTACGAATGTATGCGTCCTCCGAGATATAAATGTCCCTATTGTTCCCTGAAATCTAAGAAATCTTCAAATGTCTACCAACATGTCAGGGCTGTTCATCCGACTGAGACAGTGACACTTGAAAAACTTTATTAGGGTGGAAAAGTTCCATAAATTCTAATTTTTATGTCAATTTATTGCAAATAATTGCACAATTTGAAACCTGAGAATTTTCCGTGTAACTTTAATCTTTGTCGACAAATTTTTTAATACGTAGAGAAAACCCCTAGTTTATTTTAAATGTCAGTTGATGTTACGTGAAACTCAATAAGGCCGATTGAAATGTTCTCAATTTGTCATGATTCTAATTCTAAATTCTACTATTTGGAGAATTCCTTATTTTTACTTATTGAGTTTGAAGCTTGAGTTACAAGAAAAAAGAAATGGTCATTTTTCATGTCGACATTCATTAGTTTTTGGGGCTTCTAAAAAACTGTTCAGATTTGATGACTTGAATATGACTTTGGCCAGTATACAGTTTTTAATTCTCTATTTTAAATCTATTTTTGACGTTGCGATGGGCTTGGATTTAATTTTACAATTCGGACAATTGGAAAACTTGTACTTTATCATTTTTAATTTTCGCATTTTTTTAACCGCCTCTTTGAAATTATTACAATCTCTGTATTTTAATTTATATTTTATTTTTCATTCTTTTGAATGCTTTACATTTAGAATGTAAGGTTTTCAAGGCATGAACATGTAAATTTTAATCTAGAAGTTTTGGAGATTTTAGTGACCAACCCTTGAAAGATGCAGTTTCCAAAATTGAGCCACTTTCAAATTCAAGTCTTGAAGAATTGCTAATTTAGAATTTGATCGTTCTAAATTGAACAATTGAGGGCCCGGATCAAAGATCCGGCAAAGCGTCTCCACCCTGAGCGCCGGAAAGTTATAACCGATTATTTAATCCGGACCCTCAATTTCATGTCTAAAAAATTATCAATGAGGCATTTAAAATGAAGCAGTATTTTATCTACCAATAAATACCTGGTACCATTTTTTTCTCAAAACAAAATTTTTTTTATCTTTAACTTTATTTATTTTGAGTCAATTTTGTGTCCACCTCTATTCGATAGGTATTTTACAATGAGAAAGACTTACATAAACCTGGGGGAGATTTAAGTACATTTATCGCTGGGTGTCCAAAATATATTTTAGAAAATTGTCATTATATTTTGGAGAGTTTGATCGAATTTCGAAAAAAATCTTGATTCATTTTTAAAATGATATAATGAGATTTAATTCCATCAAGAGTTCATTTTATTTAAGACTTTATATTTAGCGTTCGCCTATTCTAAAATTAGGTAATTATTTGAATCCATTCCGTTTATAAATACGTAAAAACAATCTCCATATTTAGTTACATGTGTTTAATGTAAATATGTATAAGTGACTCAGTGGTTTCACAATTGTACAAAATATAAAAGAATGAGAAATGTAATTAGATTGTACACAATGTCTGCGCAAATTTAAGTATAGATAAGTGAACACTGTTTACTTTAGATAGGTGTGTAATTTATCAATTTGAATACGTAATTGAAAAAACATTTTTAATGAATATAGAAAATACATCAGAAATATTGTATCTAAAGATTTTCTTCACTTTCCTACAACATAGTTGTGCCTATTGAGTAGAAAGTAGCCGATTTGAGTTATCCGTAAATTTGTGAAATGAAGAATGGTTTATGTCTAATTTCATCGCATCGATTCTTCAATTTTTTGGTTTCTGTATTGAGGTGTCCAAATGATAAGGTTCCACATTGGGCAGACCAAATGAAAAGGCGCTACAGAGTTAAGGGCTACAGGAGGGGTCGTGAGATGTGCGTCGCTAAATCGACTGGGGCTTCACAGGGCGATAGTACATGAAAATCCATTAGGTGCGCATTTTTTCTATCGATCCAATTAAAGTCCATTGAATCGAAAGAAAAAATACGAATATAAAGCATTTTGATGTACTTTCACCCTCTAAAAGCCCCAGTCGAATCGGCGACGCACATCCCGCGATCTCTTCTTGTAAAACAACTTTACTTTTGTTTCGCTCGAAACTATTTTATGCATATTGCATGATACTCGATAGTTTTGAAAGAAAAAACCATTGCACGGCTTTTCTATTTTCTTTACAGGAACAGCATTAAATGGAGTTAATCAAAATTTGGAACAATAGTTCATTCAACTTTTTTTGTTTCAGAAACCAAACCACAAGATTGGGCAAATCGGCCGCCATTAGACAGCTACCTTTGTCCACAATGCAACGCAGGATTTCGTAGAATGTTTGATCTTCTGCGACACAAATGTGGAGTAGCACTTAGATTCGCCTGTCCCTATTGTCACAAAAAGGACAAGAGTAGCTCTAATGTTTATAGACATGTACGACGATGGCACTCAGATATGCCACTTGTCATCAAGAAGATGTTTTAATTTTCGAAAACATCACTTAAATACTAAAAAATTGTAATTTAATTAAATGGTTTAATTGTTTTGATTGTAAGATTGTGCTGTAAATCTTTTATCATTTTAATTTTTGATACATTTTACCCAAGGAAGGAAACAGATCATTTTTTGTATATTTGTAATATGAATTTTCGTTTTATCCATTGTTTTTTTTAATGGAAATTTTCAATACAGAGATGATAATCTAACGAAATGTTCTTATAAATGTTCTTTTGATTCATATATCCTTTCCTCAAGTGAGTTCTTCATTTTACATCTTTTATATTCACGTGTATAGAAAATAGAAATTAAATTAGTATTCCTCGTACTAATATATTCTTATTTTTATTTACAGATTTCTGGTCAAAAAATGTTCGTCGCCCGAGAAACTACATTTGTGTTGAATGTGGGAAGGGATATGTTAATGACAAGGATTTGCGGAAACATCAAAAATACGTTTGTGGCAGAGATCCTAGATTTCGTTGTCCTTATTGTCAAACGAAAGCCAAATACAGATCAAATATCTACGCTCATGTGCGATCAATACATCCAGAAATGAATGTCGCTGTTGTTGATCTTGAACAATAAAAATATGGATGTAATTAAACGAAAAGGTGTCTATTAAATCGCAAAAATGGAATTTTCAGGGACTTTGAGTAATTTTAATAAATTCGAAGGCTTCGATTTTTCTTCAGACTTTTATTTGACCCGATCTTCATTTAGCTTTCTTTGCATTTATTTTTACAACTGTTTATTTGACCTAATACTCATTTGCAAAAACTAAATTTGACCTAATTTTCATTTCTCCCAGGAACATTCTAAGTATAAACTACACAATTTGGGGTGCAATTAACAGATAAAAATGATGTCCAATTCTGGTTAGGAAAAGTGAAACTTAGGTCAAATTTCGTTTCCAAAAAGTAAAATTTATGCTGAATTGCGATTTGAACTGTTCAATAATAATCTTATATATGATAATTGTGCTTAAAAAAATGGTGAATAGAAATTCGGTAAATTGAATTTCAAAATATATAACAGTTATGAACTTGATTTTATTTCTCAAACTTCAATTTTTTCTTATCGGAGTGCTCAAAATGTACATTCAACCGAGCTTATGGTCAAAATAACAAATTTGTGCAGTTTTAGGAAATAATATAAAGGGGCAAACCTGTCTGGTATGGAAAAATATTTTATTTTGAAAACTAAAACCAATTTGATAACTTCTAATTATTTTTAAGGGGCACTACAACCCTAATTCCCATTATATGACGTTGGACTTCTATATGTCCTGAAGTGCCAACAATTTTATTTTTAAAACATTGTTTAGAGTTTAGAGGTTTCGCTAGAACGTTTCAGGTTTTAAAATAAATTTCCTTAGTTTTCAATTTGAAAAAAATACAAATTTAAACAAATAGACCAAATTTGAAGATATCGGGCTCAGAATACGAAAATTTGTAATCTCATTGCAATTAATCATTCGAAATGACTCCTAAACATTTTTCCCCCCTGAAATAATAGGCGCAGGGTTTTTTCTATAATTTAAAAAGCAAATTTTCCATTAGGAATACATTGAAAATATTTATAACGAGTGACAGCATTTTTCTTTTAATTGTACATCTTAAACTCACATCTTTAGCAGGGAAATGACAGGTAACATACATTTAAAAGTACTATAGAAATCTTTAAACTATAAAAAATGTGTCTTTTTTGTGTATTTCGATGTTTAAGATTTGTTTTGATTACCTTATATAAATATTTTTAATTTATTATTTATGGGGAATATTATCCTTATATTGCAAAAGAAATCCTGAGCTCATTATTCCAGGAAAATAATGTTTAGGGAATAAATTAAGACCATTAAGTGTGATTAAATTACATAACTATCGTATTCTAGGCCCAATAATACCTCCAAAAGACTTTTTTATATGAAACTTAGGGCTTATTTCTCAATAAATAAATACTTTCAAGGGGCCAAAGAATTCTTTAGCCTTAAATTTGTATTTAAAAAAGTTTACAACTAAGAAAATTAATTTTCAGACCTAAAACTGCCTAGCGGAAGCTCTAATAAATGTTGGTAAATAAAAGAAAATTTATGGTAGTATTTTTTCATCACAAAGAAGAAATTGGTGGGTACAGCTTGCAAAATTGAAAAAAAAAATTTTGCATCCTAATACGCCCTTAAGAACTTTCATATTGTGAAACGTTTAAGTTTGAAAAGTTACACTTCGAATAAAATAATACACGTGTAATTGTCGACGTGCCTTAAATACAAACTTTCATCTCAATATCGATACTTTATGTAAAACAAAATAGAAAATAATGAATAAAAAATTACAACAATAATTCTCCAATTATTTTTTATTTATTCAGCGATTTCGGATTACTTTAAAGCAATTAAATTATTGTAATTCGAAAAAGTGTTTTCTAATTCCAATTCAAATAAGAATTACAAAAATGAGCACTTTTGTGAATACTTTACTTTTTGTTGAAACTTTATTTGATCTTTTTTTTGGTTTCAAATTGTGATCTAGGTTTTTTAATTATTTTAGACTTGTATTATTTGAAGTACTGCACTTTTATTTAGAAAATTTTAAATTACGTTTTGCTATTTATTTTGAAGAAATTATTTTAAAATTAATTTTTTTGTGAAAAATTGTGATCTGAAAATTTATTATTGATCATTGTTCGCAGAGTGGGGCGGATCTTTGGAATATACGGATTATCAACCCCGCAGAAGAAACAGAAATCCGGATATATCTGAATTAAAATTCGGCTGCCCTCACTGTGGATTCAGGAATAAACGCAAAGATCACATTTACCGTCATATTCGAAGAAAACATCCGGGTGATGTTGTTTGCTACGTTGATTTGACAACAGCATTACTTCCGGATTTTTAAATTCAAAAGGGCGACAAAAAACTCAATGAAAAATAGTACAAAGCTGAAGTGTTTTGAAAACCAATCTCGTCAGTCTAAAAAAGGAATTGATACTTTTAAGATGAAGTAAATTTAATTTCTTCCTTGATTTCAATACTTTAGATATTTTTTGTCAATTTTTCATTCAGTACATCCAGAATTAATTTGATCAATTTAGAATTTATAAGTTTCTTTTATACGACGTTTACTAATATTTTTTATATTTTTATTAAAATTATAGGTGTCGAGAATAGTACACGATATTACTACTAATTTTTCTTTTATAAATTGCATACAACTTATTGGAACTCTTTAATTAATTACCAAGAGTCTAACTATTTTTATGAACAGGATAGTTGTAATGCCGATTTTGTTTATAAATTTTAGGTAAATTAATCATTTTAGACTGAAATGGAAATTAATTTATATTTGTTAAGAAGTTTCAAGTGTTTAATTTTGAAATATATGAGAATAAACAATTTGTTTCTGCAATCAAAAGGTTGACAAATTTTTGATTATACGCGAATATGCTAAAATTTATAACTAGAAATTATTTATTCTCCCTTTCTATTTTATAATCCTCGGAAGTTAGGTTCAATAAGTTTTTCTACAATTTCGACTTATAAGTTAGATTCTAAGAATTTAAAAGTTGTACGTCAATGTCATTAAAATTTTCATTGAACGATTAATTCCTAGTGTCTTTTGTAACCCATTTTGGCATTATAAATTTAAGTAATGGTATCAGTTGCATGCAATTTTATACTGTATAATATTAATAATATACTGGATTAATTTCTCTTGTTCTTCATTTTTAACAACTAACATTTTTGTATTATAATACTGAAACATCTGTAATAAAATGATTATTTTTTTTATTTCAGGTAACGAGCCTATGCGAGGTTTACTTGTACCGAAATTGGAAGCTTCAAACCAACCAATTCAGTGGTACCAGTGTCCAGAGTGTTCCAAATTATACAAATGGAAAAAATCGTTGATTACACATCTTCGATATCAGTGCCAAAAACCACCACGTTTTATTTGTCTGCATTGTGGACACAGAAAATATCAGAAGATTCACATATTGAGACACATGCGAACAATCCACCCTGATTTGCCGGAATTGTTTCAGGATAATGCAACGATCAATGTAATAAAAAATTTAATTATATTATCGAATGGAATCAGGCAGATATATATTTGTCATGATTTTGTCTCTTGATTTATTCCTTTTTACCAATATCCAAATCTTAATTTAATAATTGATACAATTGTATTTCATGCGAACAAATTTTTAGTTCGGTAAAAAAAATTGTTCGATTTGTGTCAAGGCCTATGAGCGCCATTCTTAATTCAACCAGTTGGAAAAAGTTACGTTTGTAAAAATAATTTGAATTTGCATTATTTTGAAGGATTAGAATTTAAAAAAATAATTTTTAAGTTTTAATCTAAAATTATTCAACTTTAAACGATTCCAATTTAGAATTGTACATTTTCAAATTTTTCATTTTGAGATTTACTACTTCTAGTTTGAAAAGAAATTGCAGAATCGTGAATGACTTAATTAGAATTTAGAAATTTCGATTTTCGAAAGCTATTAATTAAAATTCTTTAATATTATAAACGATCAATACTGACAAATTTTAAATGATTGAATATGAAATTATTCCTTTTTTACTTACAATACTGGCTAAATTATAAATTGTTCAATTTCGTGTTTAAATTTGAAATTGATTAATTTCAAGTGTTTTTAGATTGAAACCCGCCTATTTTGAAAATCAATAGACAAATTATTTTTATTTAAAATAGTTCAACTTTTAATGTTTTAATTTCGAAGTTGTACAATTTTGAGCAATTTTCGGATTCTAAAGAATCTGTAATTATTCAATTTTCATTGTTTTAATCTTATAATTGAGCAAAAGTTAAGACTTCTAGTGTGAAATCACCGTTGGACGATTTAAATTGTTTAATTTTTATATTTGAATTAAAAATATTTGGTTTTGAAACGTTTTTGAATTGTAAATTTACCAATTAATAAGACTTTTTAATTTGGAATAGTATATCGAAGAACTTTTAAATTGGTATTCAATTCCAAATTCTACTTTCGAATACTAAATTCAAAATTTAATTTATTTAATTTTAAATATTCAAATTAAAAATTGACCTATTAATAAAATTGTTAACTTATTGATGCTTTCAATTTGAAATTGTGCAAATTTCTAAGGTTTATGTAAATTGATTTAAATTTGAAGGGTTTCAATGAAAAATTGTTTATGCAATTTTCAAATTTTTAAAAATTTATAAACCTCTTCAATAATCACCAACTCTGAAGATTTTAATTTGAAGATTAATAATGTGGAATTATTTGATCGTCAAAATTATGTGTAAAATGTAAGGAGGAATTATAAAAAAAAATGCACAAAACATTTCTTTAAAAGTGGAGTAAGTACTCAAATTATGGCAAAATCACTTTATTTAAAAAAAAACGTAACCAAAGAAGTTACTAGCTGGCAAGATGCCTTTTTACTATTAATAAAAACTAAATCAGCTTCCGAAACAGAAAATTTGATTGAGATGAAAACACGAGTTATCTATATTTTTTGATATTTATTATAGATAAATCAGCTGCCAAATTATAGTTATACGCAATAAAATTAAAATCCTTTTTTTTAAATCTCATACTAACACATTTTATTTGTTTGTTTTATTTCAGATTGTCGACCTCGAACATACACTAGAACAATAATTAAAAAAGTTATTGCAAAGATGCATCGATGCTCGAAATGTGGTAAATGCTTCCCTTTGCAAGAAACACTGATGCAACACGTCAAAGACTGTGGAAAAGTTCCAGGGGGCTTCCGATGTCCGTATTGCGACAACCGTGGGAAAAATACTTCATTAATTTATGCTCATATTCAAAAAATGCATCCTGGCCAAGAAGTCTACATTCTAGATGACTTTTAATTATCCATAGATTAAGATTTATGATTTGGTTGCCCCAGATTTAAGATTAAAAAATTTAGGTGCGATTTTAAGCTACCATAAACTGGGGCTAAGCGGCGCAAATGCGGGGGAAAGCGGCGCACCCTTAACCCTGTATTTAAAAGGCGATATTTCTTCTTGTGGATTTTGGAATTGAATTGTTACTGTTGTTAGTTAAAAATATCTATATCTTTTACCTGGAAGAAACAAATAACGCTTTCAGAAATGCAAAACCAAGGATGCGCCGCTTTCCCCCATATGCGCTGCTTAGCCCCAGTTTACTGTACCGACTTTATTTTTAATTTGCGACAAGCTTCGAGATTTAACGTTATTCGTTTCCGAAAAACACTGTATTTGATTTTGACAATGCAAATTCACGAATCTATCCTGTTCAATTATTTTAAAAGAAAAATTATTCTTCTCTGGGAATTGATATTATGTTGGTTCTCAACTTATTATTTCTCATTATTAAAAATTAAAAATGTGTTTTCTTTAGAATTCGTGTCGATGAGTGCAGCTTGTGAACTTTAAAGTGAATTATAAAGTTAAGCAAAATTGTACAAAGTTCAAAATCTTGAATTTATTATTTATCGTGAGTTTGAATTTGAAATCTTAATTCAAATTTCTTAAATCTAGTGCTCATGATTTAAATGTTACAATCTCTGTAATGTAAAATTATTTTTAAATATGAAAATTATGTTAATTTTCTATGTTGGAAAATATTTCTGTTACGATTTATTGTAGACAAGGTTGAATTTGATTTAGATTTAATAAAACAATGATATTTCACAATTTTGTAGAGACTTTATTTTAATTCTGAACAGCATCAGAATTAAAAGTGTGACCCTTTTGTGTTTGGCCTTTTTAATGATAAAAAGTGGGGTATCTAAATGTAGAAAACTGAAAATTATATAATGTCAGTTTGTAAATTACAGTATTTATTTTCCAAAACAAGGTGGAAGACCGAACCGTAAATTCAGAAAGAGAGACAAAATTTTAAATCTTCGATATATAAATAGAATATTTTCATGAAGTAGACGAAATATTAAAGAATCAAGTGAAGTCCAAAAAATACAAATATGAAAAGTAACTTGAAATTAAATACAAGGCTTCGCAATATAATTATTTCCAGCTTACTTCTCGAATGGCTCAAAATATTCAAAAAAGGGCAAATACGATGAGAAAAAATGGATGGAAAGTATAAATGTAAGAGATGCAATTAACAAGGGAAGTCATCAATGGATAAATCGATCGTCATAAAAAATCGAATGTGACTTGGATCCTTAATTTACGTATGCCTTCTGTGGTTTTACAACTATATAAATAGCTGTCCGGAAATTATCCGACTTTCGGAACACTTTTAAATCGAATAAATCACTTTAATTTGAGTATCACTCATAGACTCTTCATCATACACTTTCGGAATCATAACGATGGTTTCCGAACATGAATGGCCAGGTTTTGGGAAAAATTTAATGCCCACTCTTTGTTCGATGCGTTCCGTCATCCTGGAATGTGACGCGTACGTCAGGTCCGTGTCACTCAGTAGGGGGCCTCGCAGATGTCACCCCTGAGTGGTAAATACCTGTTTTTTACAATATCCCAACTAGGTACAAAGTTAGAGCACAAGGTCGGATAATTTCCGGACAGTCTTCGTAAGCATACAACTGCATTGCATATTAACTCGGATTATAAATCGGGAAGTAACTAAAAACATTCGATGTACATGAATCCAAGCCGTTTAGGATATTTTTAATTTCTTGAAAAATTAACTAATCAGTTATAAACAATTCTTTATTTTTATTCTAGGTTCACAATATGGTATGAAAAAAGCCGTTTTTATTATTCTTTTTGTTTCAATTTCATAATCGGCAATAGTTGAGGTGCAGGGTTTCAATTTGTGAATGATAGAGTTTCATAATCATTAAAGAATATTTAGTATATATTTTTAAAGACATAATAAGGTAAAACCTGGACGTTTTAAGTGAAGTGGTTACGTAGTCGAAAATTATCACTAATCTAGTTTAACATGTTCGATTTTCAAAGTAGATGCTGACATTAAAGAAAACTTTACTTGTCGAATTCAAATTTTGTAAACCGATTTTTTTTAGCAAAGTGCATTTTATGATTTATTATTAAAGATAAGAAATTTTTGTGTGTTTGCAGTAAGACATACAAAAGAATGATTTGGTTGTGAGTTAATATAATAACGTTTCTTTTTAATTTAATTACTTTATTATTATTTTATATCGTGTCAAAGTTAACTGCACGATGGGTTTGTGGTTGTCCAATGTCCATCTTCTTCATTCTGTAATAACTATGGAGTGCATCTAAAAATAAACAATAGGATTGATTCTCGGCTGTATTCAACATTCCTTGGGTCAAGATGAAATTAAAAATACCGCGATCAAAACTGGACTGAAGAAGTACAATCACGAAAAATATAGGCGAAGATATATACAGAACACAATTCTTCACTCCAGTTTAAGTAATAAATTATTACGTTTTCCCTCGATTGCACATTAACGAAGATATGCTGTTCTGACTTAATTATATAATTATTATTCTGACACTTTGGTACTCTCTAGTATAACTAAAAATAATGCTACAGACATTTATGTAATAATTTTTTTTAAATTTTATTTTTCCAGATCAAGAAAGTTTTTCAGAAACAACTACGAGGCGGAAACAAAATAAAAAACGTGCGAAGAAACTAGATGGTGGTCCATATTCTTGTAAAACTATTAATACTTTTTCTGACAATCATTCTGGTATCAAGACTTTAATTGAATACGACAATGATGAAACTTTGGAAATCAAGGAAGAAATCATTGAAGGTATGACTAGATTTGAAATTAAAATATCTTAAGTAAAACTTTGAAAAAAAAGATTTCAAGATACATTCTGTTACATTTCCAGACCACGAATCAGTTACATGGGATATTATTCCACGAATCCAGGAATCAAAACAGGAACAGGAAAAGGAATACAAGTGCGAAAAGTGTGCCCGAACTTATTTTCGGAAACAAGCTTTGTGCAGTCATAAAAAATATGACTGCGGTGTCATGCCAAAATTCAGTTGTAAAATCTGCGGCAGAATATTTAAATGGAAAAGTAATTTGAATCGCCACGTGAGTGTTGTATATCTTAAAACAAACTTACAGATATCGAAACTAAAGCATAATTGCGACAAGTGTTCACGAAGTTACACTTCGATAAGTGCTTTACATAAACATCAATGTTTAGATCACGCAACAGTCAAACGACAATTTACTTGTGATCATTGTGGTCATACAGCTAAAGAAAAGTTTAGATTAGCAGAACACATTTCTTTGTTCCATCTCAAGAAATGAGTTAATAAACGAAGCTTTAAAACTAACTTGCTGAGTTAGTAAGTGAAAATCCATTCATTTTTGTATTACATTATATACCTGTATGTCTAAAATTCCGTTTTTTTAAATCACTGCATTTATTATACTGAAATGTTCAATAATTTTTATTTTTTGAAGGTTCTGGAAAAGTAAATTTACCCTGCATCGATATCAACACTTTTTTCAAATGTTGAATTTTGCTTGATAGATGTTGTGGTTATTTTTGTAATGTAAAGAGAGAAGATACAGGTTAAGAACATTTTCTGTTAGATTTACTGAGTGTCACTACTTATTCATCAATGGAAGAATTTGTTAAAAATTATAACGTTTCCGACCAATGTATATTGACGAATGTTTGTTTTAAAACTTAATTAAATAAGTATTTTTGTGGAACTTCGTTACCTTAATCATATCTAATTATAATTTCTTCGTATAATTTATTGAGCAAAATCTTAAAATATGTCCTGCTTAGCCTCATCTTGCGGTACTATCTAGTAGTAATTTAATATTGATTTATTATATCCTGCGTGACCTTTTTGAAATTGTCCATATGTATGTAAAATAAAAACTATAGACATTTAAGCATGTGGATTATTTCAATAATTTCAAAATGTAATACATTTGATAATCCATTTTTGGTTGAAAATTGATCGTTTTCAGTTTCAAATTCGACTATTTCCCCTAAAAATTCAACTGTTGAGAAGGCTTTTCAGAAACAACTACAAGCCTGAAACGAAATCCAAAATGTGAGACAAAACCAGACGGTGGACCATATTCCTGTAAAGCTACTGATATTACGTTTGACAATAATTTTGGTGTAAAGACTTTAATTGAATATGAAAATGACGAAACTTTGGAAATGAAAGAAGAAATCATCTAAAGTATGACTAGGTTCTAAATTAGGTTCTGAAAGAGCAGATTTATATTCATTATCGACATCAACACCTTTTTCAAATGTTGAATTGGTTAATAGATATTTGGTTTATTTTGTGAAAAATGTACAACTGAATAGGTTGAGGGCCTTTTTCTATTATATTTATATACTGTTCAAGGTTAGACCTACACATTTGAGATATCCAGATTATTGCAATACCGACATTAAGTTATGTAACGGCTTTTTATTATTTATTATTTGTCATGCAAAATTATTACTTTTTCCACTAATGTATGTTAACGAATGTATAATGTTCTGAGTAAATTGAATAAATATATGTGCTAGAACATTAATAATATATCTTGTAATTTAATATTCATTCAACATTTACTGCATGATTAACTTGTGATCGTCCAATGGGTACATCGAAAAAGAAAACTATAGAAGCGTGTGAATTGTTTCAATAATTTAAAACTGTTACACGATAGTTTGTAATTTTACTTTTCCAGATCTAAAAGGCTTTTCAGGAACAACTACGAGACCGAAACTAAATCCAAAATATGGGTCAAAACCAAATGGTGGGCCATATACCTATCCAACTACTGATATTCCATTTGAAAATAATTTTGGTACCAAGATTTTAATTGAATACGATGAAGACGAACCTTTGGAAATCAAAGAAGAAATAACCCAAGGTATGGCTAGGTTTTAAATCAAAACGTTTTCAATAAAACTATGAAATACAAAATTACAAATTACGTATAGTTAAATTTTAATCTCAAGAATCAGTTGCAGGCTACAAACTGCCGAGCGAAAAAAAACAGACAATTCAGGATTCAAAACTGGAAAAGAATTATACATGCGAAAAATCTACGCAAAGTTATGAATGGAAAGAAAATTTGTATCATTATAAACAATTTGAATGCGTCGTCATTCCACCAATTCGGGAATCAAAACTGGAACAGAAAAAGGAATTCAAGTGCGAAAAGTGTGCCCGCAGCTATATGCAGAAAACCAGTTTGTACAGTCATCAAAAATATGACTGCGGTGTTATGGCACAGTTCAGTTGTAAAATCTGCGGCAGAATATTTAAATGGAAAAGTCACATGAATACCCATATAGTTCGCGTACATCAGAAAACAAACTCAAATACATCGAAAACGAGGCATTATTGCGACAAATGTTCTCGGAATTATTGTTCCTTAGCTAATCTAAATCGACATAAACGTTTAGAACATGCAGCAGTCAAACCGCAATTCACTTGCGATATTTGCTACTACAAAACTTGTCGGAAAGATCACTTGTTTCACCACATCATTTCACTCCATACTATGTAATTAAATATGCTTGGCTGAAGATCGCTAGTATGTAGTAATTATCATATCAAAAATCAGTTTTTCGCCGGAAGATTTGAGGTTCTTGACCGCACGCTATACATGCCTTGAAAAGTGAATATTCCATTCATGCGTTACAAAAATTGATTACGTTTTCCATTAATGTACATTAACGAATGTGTACTGTTCTGAGTTAATTAAATAAAGATTTATCCTGGTACCTTAATACTATCTCGTAATTTAATATCGATTCAATATTTACTGCATGATTCAGTTCTGATTGTCCATGGGCACAGTAATAAAACTATAAAAGCGTGTGAATTATTTCCATAATTTAAACTGCAATACAAATGTTTAAAAGTTCACCCTTCCAGGTCAACAAGGCTGTTTAGAAACTAGTAAGAGACCGAAACTAAATCCAAAATGTGGGACAAAACCAGATGATGGGCCATGTTTGTACACAACTACTGATATTTCTTTTGAGAATAATTCTGATACCAAGATTTGTATTGAATACGACAATGACGAAACTTTGGAAATCAAAGAAGGAATCGCCCCAGGTATGACTAGGTTTTAATCTAAAATATTTTAACTAAAACTATGAAGTACAAATTTTAAAATTACGTTCTGTTAAATTTTCAGGTCAAGAATTAGTTATACGAGGCGATGAGCTTAGTTCTGTTCCCAACAAAGTACAGACCCAAAAGGAGCAGAAAATTCAGGATTCAAAATGGAAAATTAATTTTTATCATGATAAACAATTTGAATTGGACGTCATTCCACGATTTCGGGAATCAAAACTGGAACAGAAAAAGAAATGCAAGTGCGAAAAGTGTGCGCGAAGCTATGTCTGGAAAAGAAGTTTGTATAATCATACAAAAGATGAATGCGAAGTCATACGACAGTGGAAATGTAAATTCTGCGCCAAACGATTTAAATTGCAAATTCACATGAATAAACATATAGTTAATTAACTTACTTCTAGATCTCGCAGTGCATATATTAAGTGGCGGCTAGGTTATTAATTAAATACAGAAAACGGTAAGAATATTTAAAAATATACATTCTATGAACTGTTTTTTAAATAAAATTTTCAACAAATTATTTACTTTTCTTTTATTTCGTAATAATATTAGTCATATTAATATTAATGTATAACATTGTCAATGAAAACCCAAAATGTGCAAGCGATATGCGACGCATATGAGATGCACGTTATAATTGTCATAACTTGCGAGCAAGTGCGAGCTACAAGTGCGGAATTTTGCAATGTTTCGATAAATTTAAAAATTATTTAAAATTTCCGGAAATTTGAGGTATTCAAAACTTATCGGAACAAATCCAAAATTTTTCAGAAATTTATGGATAATTGATAAATGACCGAAAATTTCCAGTGTCTAAAAATTTCATAAAATTTCCAAAGTTGTTATTGTCCAATCACTAAAGTAGTTTTTAATCGAAATACGCAAGCGCAACCTGCTACAAAAAGTCTTTTTATAACTGCTTTTTACCACGTTTATAAAATAATTCATTCAATATTCACTGCATGATTCATTTGTGATTGTCCATGGGTACGAAAAATACAGTTATAGGAGCGTATGAATTATTTCATTAATTTAAACTACAACACAATTGTTTAAAATGTTACTTTTCCAGATCAACCAGGCTTTTTAGAAACAACTACGCGACCGAAACCAAATCAAAAATGTGAAACAAAACCATATGATGGGTTATATTCCTATATAACTACAGATATTTCTTCTCAGAATAATTCTGATACCAATATTTTCATTGAATACGACAATAACGAAACTTTAGACATCAAAGAAGAAAGCAACACAGGTATAACTAGGGTTTAAACTAAAATATCTTAACTAAGACTATAAAATATAAATGTTCAAATGAAGTTTTGTTAAATTTTCAGATCAAGAATTAGTTATACGGGGCGATGATTTTTTTTCTGTTCGCAACAAAGTACAGATCCAAAAGAAGCAGCAAATTCAGGAGTCAAAATGGGAACAGAATCACCCATGGGAAAACTCTACGCAAAGCTATAAATGGAAAGAAAATGTTTATCATCATAAACAATTTGAATCGTACGTCATTCCACAAATTCCCGATTCAAAACCGGAACAGGAAAAGGAATACAAGTGCGAAAAGTGTGCCCGAATCTATATTCATCAAAACAGTTTGCACAATCATAAAAAATATGGCTGCGGCGTCAGGCCGCAGTTCAATTGTAAAATATGCGGCAGACTATTTAAATGGAAAAGTCACATGAATGCCCATATGGTTCGCTTGCATCAGAAAACAAACGCAAATACATCGCGAACGAGGCATTACTGCGATAAATGTTCTCGAAGTTACGTTTGGCCAAATGATTTAGCACGACATAGACGATTAGAACATGTAGCAGTCAAACCGCAATTTACTTGCCATATTTGTGATCACAAAACTAGTCGGAAAGATCATTTGTATCAGCATATCACGTCACTTCATACTAAGTAATTAAATATGCTTTTCTGAAGATTGCTAGTATTTAGTAATTAATAACTCAAACATCAGTTTTTCTTTGAATGATTTAAGAATACTTTTCACTTAAAGTCAAATATTGTTATAAGCTATTTAGAAATTTTTGATTTTGACAATATTAAGCCTGTAAGGATTCATGAAGAGACGTCCAGAGATCTATTTGAAAAAAATTATCATTATTATACCATTAAGAGGAGGGGAGTAATGTGTGTGTTTTAGAATGATCTAAAATTCCCGTGTTATTTATCGTACCAAAAAAGTGTTACCTATTTCGAAAATAAATTCCTGACTATTACCAACAAATTTGTTTTTATTAAACCATGTGATTAAATCTTATCTATTACTTGAAGACTAAAATTGTGTAACTTTTCTTTTTAGGAATCAAACCAAAGTTATTTCCTTTTTGTCTATTAATGATTGTGCCCTGAAAAAATAAGTTGACGAAGCTTCTAAAGGACTTTAGGATAGGACGCAATTTTGAGAATTGCCTTGAACCTTGTAGTAAACGTTATACGAAATTAAAACAAAAAATTAGCTTGTGTTAATAGTATATTGTGTTACAAGTGCGGAAAATAGACAGTACTACACGAGTGGAATAAGAGCAACAGCTAGAAGAAGTCTTTTTATAACTTCTTTTTACCACGGTTTCCCACACGGTATACATGCCTCGAAAAATGATCATTCCGTGCATGCGTGATAAAAAATGTATTACGTCCCAGGTGAAAACGCTATGTATAAATTTCATATAGTGGACAAAACACTAATATTCTTTATTTGTTTTACACCGAAAAATCATAAAACAAATGAAAAATATAATTTTCTTGTCCACTATATATAAACTATATATAACTTTTTCACCTGGCTTCTCTACTTCTTGGGACTTTAGCACTATTTTGTAATCTAATACTGATTCAATATTTACTGCATGATTAATTTGTTATTATCTGTGGACACCAAAAATAAAACTATAACAGCGTGTGAATCATCTCAATAATTTAAATTGTGACACAATTGTTTAAAATTTCACTTTTTCAGATCAAGAAGGCTATTCAGAAACAACTATGAGACAGAAAAGAAATCCAAAATATGGGACAAAACCAGATGGTGCGCCATATTTCTATGCAGCCACTGATATTTCTTTTGAGAATAATTCTGGTACCAAGACTTTGATTGAATACTACATTGACGAAACTTTGGAAATCAAGCAAGAAATCAAGGAAGAAATCACCGAAGGTATGACAAGATTCGAGATATCTTAAACTAAATATTCGTAACGAAAAATGGCAAATTACATTTTGATAAATTTTCAGATCAAGAACCAGGTACAGCCCACAAAAGTAATAAAAAATACGAGTCAAAATTCTGTACTGTAGGTATAAGAGAAGATATTTTCTCATGCGAAAAGTGTGCGCGAAGCTTCACACTGAAAAGTAGTTTGAATAGTCATCAAAAATTGGTATGCGGCGTCATACCACAGTTTAAATGTGAATTCTGCGGCAAACAATTTAGACGGAAAAGTAACATGAATAGCCATATAGTTCGCGTGCATCAGAAGAAGAACTTAAAGACATCGCAAACTAGGTTTAATTGTGACAAATGTTCTCGAAGTTACAGATGGCAGAGAGATTTATGTCGACATAAACGTTTAGAACATTCAGCAGCTACACCACAATTCACTTGCGATGACATAAATCTCAAAGCTAAACGCAAAGATCACTTGTTGAGCCATATCATTGCACTTCATTTTATATAATTAAATATGCTTGGTTGTAAACCGCTAGATCTAAGAAGTGATGTTTTGTCATAAGATTAAACTCTACTTTTCAATTGAACTCAAACATACCTATTTGTCCGCCATTAAGAAATGTATATTTTCTGTAATATTGAACCTGAAAGGATTCATAAAGTGATGTATACACATCGATTTGAAAAAATGCTTGTTGCAAAAGAGGGTTTAGTTATTTTGCAAATAAATAAATTCCTGATTATCGCTAAAAATTTGTTTTCACTTAACCGTGAGAATAAACCCCATCCATTACTTTAAGTCTTTATTCCTGCGTACGTAGCATAAAAAATGTCTGTGTTTTTCACTGATAACAAATGTATGCTGTTCTGAGTTGATTTAATAAATATTTTTCTGGGACTTTAGTACTATGTCGTAATTTAATATTGATTCAACATTTACTGCATGATTCATTTGTTATTGTCCATGGGTACATCGAAAAATAAAACTAACGACGCGTGTGAATTGTTTTAATTATTTTAATCTGCAATACAATTGTCTAAAATATTACTTTTCCAGATCAAGAAAATTTTGTAGAAAGAACACAGGGACCAATAGGAAATCCAAAATATGGAACAAGAAGAGAGGGTGGGCTGCATTCTTCTTTTAACTACGGTGACCTTTTGGAATATAAAACTAATTTTTTGGGATATCAGATGGCAGAACACAATTTTCTTTCTGGAAGAAATCAATTGGGCGAAAAATGTTTTACCACTGAATTTTTGGATGGCAATAATTGTGGTGCCAAAACTTTTATTGAATTCGCCAATGACACAAGTGTGGACATCAAGGAAGAAATCATCGAAGGTATGACTATTGACTAGATTTGTGATGAAAATATCTTAAGGAAAACTATAAAGCAAAAAATTGAAAATGACATTTAAGTAAATTTTTAGATCAAGAGACAGCAGGCCAAAAAAGGTCTAGAAGGTACAAGACAAAATCAAAACAGGAATCGAAGATGTACAAGTGCGAAAAGTGTTCGCGAAGCTATAGACAGAAAAGATATTTGAGTTATCATCAAAAATATGAATGCGACGTCACGCCACAGTTCAGGTGTACACTTTGCGTAAAAAAATTTAAACACAAATATAGCGTGAGTCGCCACGTGGATCGTGTACATCTTAAAACAGACCTAGACACCGAAAACTAGGCATACATATAACAAATGTTCTGCAAGTTAATCGTTCGTTAAGTAGTTTTATATTGACACCAACGTGCAACACACGCAGCAAACGCATTTTGTTTGTGATTATTGTTAAAGCTATCTTGTTAAGGCATATTCCTTTATGTCATCTGAAATAATTCAATACGCGAATCTTCTTCCATTCTTGGTAAATTTCTATTGATAGTTGACAAAAACAGTTTTGTGAAAACTTCTTGATAATAATCAACGGCTTAGTGCACTTTAATTTATTGAATGTTCAGAAAGAATAATTCTACTCTCCGTTGAAATCAACATGAATCGTGTTTTAAAATGAAGTGTGCTCTACAACAGTGCAGTATGCGCTTCTTGTCATAAAGGTCATCTTATATATGAATATAGGTACAAAATGATCCTTATGACAATTGGCGAATATCAAACTGTTCTAGAGCACGCTTCTAATGTTAAATTCATAAAAATACATTCGGTTTATACAAAAAACGTATTGTACATTACAATCGATTCAAAATGGAATCGTTGATCTTTTGGTATTTTTTATCTTAACGGTAAAAACTGATACTCCGAATTCGTATCTAAATGTGCGTTATCTTTTGGTGCAGAATATTTTTTGTTCTTAGTGATAAAATGAAATGTATTCTATTGTAAGTTAATAAAATATTCATTTTTCTGAGATTTGGATAATTTCGTATTTTGGTATTGATTCAAACTGTACTGCATGATGCACGTGCGATTGTCCGTCTTCTTCATGTTGGGGGAATATCTAAAAATAAAACAGCGGAAATTCAGGCCTGTGAGTCATTGAAATAATTTCAAATCGCAACATAGTAATTAACAATTTTATTTTTCCAGATCAAGATAGTTCTCTGAAAACAACAAACAGACTAAATCGTAATCCGAAATGTAGAACGAAATCGTGTACTAATATTTGGACACATCAGAGAGAAGAGCACAATATTATTTCTGAAATAAATCAATTGAACGAAAGATGTATAACTACTGATATTCCTTCTGGCAATTATTCTGGTACCAAGACTTCAATTGAATACGACAATGATGAGACATTGGAAATCAAGCATGAAGTCATTCAAGGTATGACAATAATTGGAGTCAAAATATATTACTAAAACTATGAAATACAAAATTTCAAATTAAATTTTGATAAATTTTTTGATACAGAGACTTCTTCGGAAAAAGTTACCAGCCAAAAACATCATGTAAAATTTGAGTTAATATTGTGTACTGCGGATATAAGAGATGATGATATTTTGGCTGTTAACAAACATCAGAGCCAAACAAAGCAGAACATTCAGGAATCAGAACAGGAAACGGAAGAGAAGCATGTCTGCGAAAAGTGTGATCGAGCCTATGACATAAAACTTTATTTGACTAATCATAAAAAATACGATTGTAACGTCATCCCACAGTTCGAATGTAAATTCTGCGACAAGCGATTCAAACGCAAACTTCACATGTGTAGGCACGTGCGTCGCATTCATCGTCAAGCGATATTACCAGCATCCTCGCGAACATCGAAACCGAGACATAAATGCGACCAATGTTCTCGAAGTTACATTTGGCAAGCAGATTTATATCGACATCAACATTTAGTACATTAAGCAATCGAACGAAGATTTATTTGTGACTATTGTGGCTACAAAACTTATCGGAAAAATCTCTTGTCAGAACATATTACTTCACATTATCTTGACGAATGCAATATTAAGATGCAACATTAATTTTAACCAATGATAAAAGTGAGTTGTTCCTTTGAAATTTTACGTCGAGATTTATGTCGAGATTTACGTCGACATAAACGATTACAACACGCATCAGTCAAGCCATAATTTGTTTGCGATATTTGTGGACATATAGCGAAAGAAAAATTTCTCTTTGCAAGACATATGAATGCACGTCATCTTAAGTATTTTAATAGGTGAAGCTTCAATATTAGGGACATTTTTAATACTAATTGAATAACTCATTACCTGAGATTGCTGCTTTTGAACATTTCTTAATAATAATCAACAGCTTAGTACATTTTTATATTTTTAATGCTCCGAACAATAACTTTGTTTTCTATCGAAAACAAGAGGAATGCTATTTCAAATATTGAATTCATTAAAACACACACTGTTTATTCACAAAAAAACTCATAGTTTAATTCATTTTTCTAATTTTGTAAAGTCTTCTATTTTTCAATTCATTTCGAATTGTCTCGTTGGTCTTTATGCATGTTCTTTCTTGACAGTAAAGATTTATACTTCGAATTCATATTAAAATGTGCTTTATCCTTTGGTTTTTAATATAATTTTTTTGTGTTCTTTTTTCAGTGATAAATGAAATGTAATCTAGTGTCAGTTACTAAAATATTCATTTTATTGAGATTCAGATAATATGGTAAAACTTTATATTGATTCAGGCTGTACTGCATGATGCATGTGCGATTATTCGTCTTCTTAATTGAAGAAGAATATCCAAAAACAGAATAACAAACATTTAGGCATGTAAATTGTGGAAATAATTTTAAATCGCAACATAGTAATTAACAATTTCATTTTTCCAGGTGAAGATAGGTCTGCGAAAACAACTGCAATACCAAATTGTATTACAAAATGTGGGACGAAATCGCGTACTAATGGTTGGAGACACCAGAGAGAAGAGCACAATCTTATTTCTGAGAGAAATCAATTCCACGAAATACCTGTAACTACTGACATTTCTTCTCTCAATTATTCTGTTTCCAAGACTTCAATTGTATACGAGAATGACGAAACTTTGAAAATCAAGGATGAAATCATCCAGGGTATGACTATTGCAGTAAAAATACATTAACACAAACAATAAAATATAAAATTGCAAATTACATTTTGGTAAATTTTCAGATCGAGTGGCTTCCTCGGAAAAAGTTATGAATAAAAATACTCACAAGAAATTTGAGTTAATATTGTGTACCACAGATGTAAGAGAAGATGATATTTTGGCTGATAACAAACCGCAGAACCAAATGAAGCCGAAAATTCTGGAATCAAAACAGGAACCGCAAAAGAAGTACACATGTGAAAAGTGTGCGCGAAGCTATGCTCAGAAACATAATTTGACTGCTCATAAAAAATACGATTGCAACGTCATCAAACGGTTCAAATGCGAATTCTGTAGCAAACGATTCAAGAGGAAAAATCACATGACTGCGCACGTGGATAGTGTACATCTTAAAACAAACTTGCAGACATCGAAAACGAGGCATAATTGCGACAAATGTTCTCGAAGTTACTCTTGGCTAAAAGATTTAAATCGACATAAACGTTCAGTACACGAAGCAATCGAACCAAAAGTAGTTTGTGACTATTGTGGCCACAAAACTTACCGGAAACGTCTCTTGTCAGATCATATTATTGCACTTCATCTCAAAGAATGCACTACCCGAAACTTTAAACGTTAGAAAATTTCTACTAAATAATATACTATTTTTTAACTCGTATTCTTTTTAACTTAATGGATAAATGATTTTCAAGATTCCGATAGTACTCTTCATCGATATACACTTTAATCACTTCTTGCAGATTTTTGATTGGTTGATATTTATTTGGTTGATTATGTTAACAAATACAAGTATGAGACGATTTAGGTTGAGGACACACAGCAGTAAAACTTACATATAAGCTTATTGTTTGTATGCTTATAACTACTTTCGGTGAAATATTTAGTTTAATAATCTTAATGAACAAATGAGCAAATGTATTGATCGACTTTCAATATTCACAAGTTGCAATGTTAATTTTTATCAATAATCAAAGTGAGTTGTTCTATTGGAATGTCGAGCTAGTTAATATACGTTTTGCTGATCTTAAAAAGTTCTTTAGAGGTACCACTCATGTATATTGAATCATTTTAAACCTTTCGACCCAACACTGAAAGATCCAGAAATTGTAAACCGGTCCTTGTCGAAAATGGAAAGAAATTTCATTCTTTACGTAAACGTTCTTTATGATTTATTATTTGCCATAAAAATCTATTACGTTATTAACTAATACATATTGACGAGTGTATTGTATCTTACGTTATTAAAATAATGATTTTTCTGTCAGTTAGATGCTATTTAGTAATTTAATATTGATTCATTATTTAATGTATGATTCATTTCTAATTGTCTATGTGTATATCGAAAAATAAAACTGTAGACACTGAAGCAAGTGAATTATGTCAATAATTTCAAATTGCAACCCAATCATTTATAATTTTTATTTCGCTTGTTCAAGCAGGCTTTTCAGAAACAACTAGGAGTTGTATCCAAAATGTGGAACGAAACCAGATAGTAGGCCATATTCTTGTACATCTACTGATATTTCTTCTGACATTTATTTTGGTACCAAGACTTTAATTGAATACGATAATGACAAAACTTTACAAATAAAGGAAGAAATCATCCATGGTATGACTAGACTTCTAATCAAAATATCTTAACGAAAAATATGAAATAAAAAATTGCGAATTACATTTTGATAAATTTTCAGATCAAGAGGCGAAGGAAGTTACGGGCCAAAAACGTGATGAAAAATATGATGTGATGAAAGTGTGCGTGAAGCTATGTCCATGAAGGAAATTTGACTCGTCACCAAAAATTTGAATGTGGCGTCATGCCACAGTTCAGATTTAAATTCTGCAACCGTCAGTTTAAACAAAAAAATAACATGAATAAGCATATAAATCTGGTTCATCAGAAGACAAGCTCAAAGAATGTTCTCGAAGATACAGTTGGCGTAAAGATTTACGTCGAGATAAACGTTTACAACACGCATCAATCAAACCACAATTCATTTGCGATATTTGTGATCATATATCGAAAGAAAAATTTCTCTAGGCAAGGCATATAAATTCACGTCATCTCAAGCAATTTAATAAGTGAAACTTCAATATTTGGAAAATTTCTAATACTAATTGAATAATTCATTGCCTAAGATTGCTTTTTTGAACATTTCCTAATAGAAATCAACGGTTTAGCACATGTTTATATTTTTGATGTTTAGAGAAATAACTTTGTTCTTTATCAAAATCAACATGAATCATATTTCAAATATTCAATTCATTAAAATGCATACTGTTTTTTTAGAAATAAATAAATAGTGTAATTTCTTTTTCCAATGTTTGGAGAAATCGTATTTTATTTACCTATTCATTTAAAGTTGACTTTGTGTATTTTCTGGCTTGACAGTAAAGATTGATGCTCCGACTTCGTATCTAAATGTGCTTTAACCTTTGGTTTCTTAAATATTTTTTTTGTGTGCTTTCAGTGATAACATGAAATGTCATCTATTGTCAGTTAATAAAATATTCATTTTCCTGAGATTCAGATAATATTGTAAAACTGGATATTGATTCAAGCTGTACTGCATGTAGCATGTGCGATTATTCGTCTTATTTTAGGGAGTATATGCAAAAACATAACAATAGACATTTAGGCCTGTAAATTATTTAAATAATTTCAAATCGCAACATAGTAATTAACTATTTTATTTTGCCAGGTCAAGATAGGTCTGCAAAAACAACAACAAGACCAAACTATAATCCGAAATGTGGAGCGAAAACGCGTGCTAATGTTTGGAGACACCAGAGAGAAGAGCACAATCCTATTTCTGATATAAATCAATTGGTCGAAAGACCTATAACCACTGATATTTCTTCTCTCAATTATTCTGTTACAAAGACTTCAATTGAATACGATAATGATGATACTTTGGAAATCAAGGAAGAAATCATCCAAGGTATGGCTATAGCTTTCACAATATATTAACTATAACTATAAAATATAAAATCGCAAATTACATTTTGGTAAATTTTTAGATCGAGAGACTTCCTCAGAAAAAGTTACAAGCCAAAATCGTCATGAAAAATTTGAGTTAATATTATGTACTGAAAAAGTAAGACAAGATGATAGTTTGCCTGTTAACAAACCGTATAACCAAACGAAGCCGAAAATTCAGGAATCAAAACAGGAACCGCAAAAGAAGTACACATGCGAAAAGTGTGCGCGAAGCTATGCCCAGAAACATAATTTGACTGCTCATCAAAAATACGATTGCAACGTCATCCCACGGTTCAAATGTAAATTCTGCAGCAAACGATTCAAACGGAAAAGTCACATGTCCAAGCACGTGGATAGTGTACATCTTAAAACGAATTTACAGACATCGAAAACGAGGCATAAATGCGACAAATGTTCTCGAAGTTACTCTTGGCTAAAAGATTTAAATCGACACAAACGTTCAGTACATGAAGCAATCGAACCAAAAGTAGTTTGCGACTATTGTGGCCACAAAACTTACTATAAATGTCTCTTGTCAGAACATATTACTTCTGTTCATCTCAAAGAATACAGTCCACGAAACTTCAAACCTAAGGAAATTTCTACTAAATAATATACTATTATTTAACGCGTATTCTTTCTCACTTAATGGGTAAATGAATTTTAAGATTGCGAAAATACACGTATGAGACGATTTAGTGAGTTGTTCTTTCGAAATGTCGAGCTAGTTAAG
>CAKNWT010308278.1:384-21895 GCA_932066315.1 Andricus coriarius | reverse complement strand
TGTACTTTGAATTTTATGATCAGTCAAATAGTAGTAATTTTCTCTAAAGTAAAAATCGATAAGTATTTTTTACGTGTTTATTTTCCTGTCATTGAAATCTTTCATATGTGTATTTTAAAAAGAAAAAAAAGAAACATGCATATGAGATTTTTTCAGAGAATTGTTATCCTTCGGATTTATTTTTCAAATTTATTCTTATGTTCGTAATATTTTTTTATAATGTATACACTAATTTTCTATTTAGTAGTTTGAAAATGTGCAATTTACTTTTAGCAAATTCGAAAGCAATAGAAATTTGATAAAAATTAATAACGCGAACAAAAGTAAGAAGCCTTTTTTATCGGTAGCCTTGGTAGATTTGGAAATTATACCAACTGCCGATAAATGAGAGCAGCAAAGAAAATCTATAAAAATCAAGGAAATTGATTTGAAAAAGCTTTTTTTTCTAGTTGATTAGATACATGAATTATTTTTAGACTTGGAAGCTTAGGCATCTTTCAAAATAGGATGCTTTTAGATTTAAATGTTTTTCAAATTGATCGCTTTAAAATTTAAAGAAATTTTTTAATCCTTAGATTTGATAAGTGTTCTAATTTTAATTGTTTGTGTCGATAACAAGAACAAAATTTCCCCTTGAAAACCTTCCTAATTTATATAATTTTCTAAATTTAAAAGATTTTGGATTAATCTATTTTCCAAAAGTAAAAGCTTTACAAAGGTTCATTCTAAAATTAAAATATTTTTAAAAGTTGATTCGTATCTAAATCTGCAAGCTCTTTTTATTTTTCAATCCACTATCTTGCTGTTTTAAAATTACGAGAATTTTTGTTGTTTTATTTATCAATCTTTCAATAAAAATTGGTAATGATAATTATTAGGTCTTTTTCAATATATATAGAAGAATTTAAATTTCAAACGTTTACTAATTTATGGTGTCAAAAGCCCAATTTGTAATCATCTTTTAAAATGAAAAAATATTTTCGTGAATAATAATTATGAACGTTTTAAGTTTAAATTAAAAATGCTAAGATGTAAGTCATTGAAAAAAATACTGAGATGTTCGCTTAGATTCATGGAATTGATTAGGGCTTCTCGTTCGATGACCGAAGTTAAGCAGCGCTTGACTCGGTTATACTCGGATTGGAGCCTTCGTACTAATTTTTTTTAGCTTCTCATCGATTGAAGTGATTATTAATTTTCTAAAGTTTTAATTTCTTTAAATAATAGAATAGAAGAAAATTCTTGAAAAAATGTTTGGTACATTTTCAACAGAAAATATGAATTCTCAACCAAAATGATGAATCTTCAACCAAAGAAATTAGTTTTCAACCAAAGGAGATTTTAATTTAAAATCAAAAAAAGTTTAATTAACCCGAAAAGACGAATTTTCTAGAAAAGATTTGAATTTTCAACCAAAAATATGAATCTTCCACAAGAAAGATAAGTTTCAAACAAGCAGTTGCATTTTTAACAACAAAAAAATGAAATTTCTACCAAAAAAAAGCATTTTTAAATCAAAGACGAATTTTTAACCAAATAAGAAAAAATGCACAAAATTGTGCAATTTTCAAGCCAAAAATACGAATTTTCAACAAAACAGTTGAATTCTCAATCCGAAATTAGGAATTTTTAACAAAAAAGTTGATTTTTCATTTAAGAAAAGAATTCAATCAAATTGTAGAATTTTCAAGCCAAAAAGATGTATTTTCTGCAAATTAATTGAATGACAAGAAATTAGTTAGATTCAACCAAAAAAGAGAAAAATATCCACAAAATTGTGGACTGTTCAAGCCGAAAGACGAATTTTCAACAAAGCAGTTAAATTTTCAAACCAAAATTATGCATTTTCAACAAAAAAGTTGATTTTTAATAAAATAGTTCATTTTTCATTAAGGAAAGTATTTTCTACAAATTAGTTCAAGTTTCTATCCGAAAATATGAATTTTCAAAAAAATAATTAAATTTTCAACCCAAAAATATGAATTTTCTAGAAAATCAAATTTTCAACCCAAAAATATGAATTTCAACCAAATAGTTTAATTTTATACCAAAATACTTTAATTTTCAACTAAAAATATGAATTTTCACCAAAACAGTTGCATTTTTAACAAAATAGCTGATTTTCAGTAAAATAGTTGATGTTTCACGCAAGAAAAGGTTTTTCAGTTAAGAAAGAAAAAAAATTTCACCAAATTGTGGAATTTTCAAGCCAAAAAAATGTATTTTCGACAAATCAGTTGAATTTTCAAGCAAAAAAGAAAAAAAATTACCGTAAAATGGTTGTGTCTTCAAACCAAAATTATACATTCTTAACAAAACAGTTGATTATCCATATAATAGTCAACTTTTCATGCAAAATAAGATTTTGTAGAAAAGAAAGAAAACAAATTTTTAATACAAGTCTTGAATTTACAAGCCAAAAAGATATACCTTAAAAGTTTGGTAAATTCTTAAACCAAATTTCAGAGAAAACCTTTAGTTCCTCAAAATTCCATATGACACGTTTTAAAATTCAATGTTCAGATTTTTAACATAAAATTTATTGTTTATGTATCTTTCATCAGGAAAAATAAGTTTTTATAATAAGAAGTTGTAACTAAAATCTCCAGGTAACAAAAATTAATATTTGAATAATTTTTTTAAAATAAATGGAACATTATTTCTCAAAAGTATCACCACTTAAAAAATCAAAGTTGTCCGATCTAAATTAAACTTGGGCAATGTGTTGTACTATTGGAATTTTTTTTTGTAATTTGGATAAATATTAACTAAGCAAGTGCAAATTTTGGGAGTTTCATGGATATCGTTTATTTGGGCGATTTTAAAATCTGATTTTGGTTTAAATAAATGTGTCCAATATAGTTTTGAAAGGTTTTTTCACGCTCTTTTCATTTATCATAAGCATTAGAAAAAAATATTTGACCTTCAAAAATAAAACTCATAAAGAAATTTGACTGTTTCAGAAGAAAAATATCTTCTTTCATTGTTTTATCTCAAAAGGAAGCTTAGGTTGCTATCTTTAAAATCTTTGATGTTAAAAAGTGGACTTTTTTATTTTTTATTTATGAAAATGAGCGATGAGTGGTTTTTGAGAATATATCGATTTGTAATGATTTTAATGACCTTAACAAAAATTTTGTCCAGTATGGTTTTTAATGGTTTTTTTTTCAACGCCCTTGTCATTGAACATGCACATTTTACTAAAAAATAAATATTTTGCTCTCGAAAAAAAAGTTCAAATATAAATTGAACTTTTTTCATAGAAGAATATAAAAAGAAACTTCGGGTTAGAAAAAAAGCTTGAGTTTTTTTATGTGCTTAGAGATTAAAAATTAATATTTTATTTTGTATTAGCGAAACTAAGTTTTAAGTGCTCTACTTTATACACAGTGACACTTGCGCACGCCCTGCGAGGTTCTAAACTATTATTTTTACCAATAAAAAATTAAATTTTGCTTTCATTTCTTAAGGCTTTTAAAGGAAAAAGCCAAGCTTTCTTTCTAGACAAAAACAGAATTTAAAAAAGCGTTCTATTTAAAAAGTCCAATTTATATTTAACCTTAATTTTTCAAGGAAAATCCCAAAAGTTTGACTTAGATCGGCAAATGTTGATTTTGTGGGTTTACTTGAGAAATAATGCCCCAAATGTAAATTGAAGTCTTCGAAACTATATAAAATTATATAAATAAAGTTCTTGTAATAAAAAATGCTTTTCAAAGTACTTAGATCATTCAGGGAATAATAAATTATAATTAACTCATCTGGTATTATATTGGATATTGAAGCTTCCTTTTGCGAGTGGCTCATTGGGAGCATTAATTTGAATAATTGCTTCGCATCTTTAATCAGGTTTCATTTTCGGTTCTGTTGGATTTAAAGCTCTTGGCTCGTTACAAAAGGAATTATATCATACCCATATTTGTCAGTGGATCGATAGAATGTTATTTGCATAAAACGTATCATCGCTCACGCACGAACGCTCAAATTCGCTTCAGTTATATTGAGAATTCTGTTATTTTGAATTAATTTTGGCTAGGAACTATATTTCAGCTCTTAAACGTCAATATTTCTTCTTTCAGTTTCAGAATCCTAGGAATTGATCTAGTTTAGACAATTTTTTTATATAAAATATCAATGTTATGTTTTATAGAAGAAGCTTCAAATTCAATTAAAATATTTTCAAATACGTATACTTCTTTCTTGTTTTTACTGAAAATCGTTACAAATTTATCACGGATTCGAACGAAATTAAGAGGCACTTTTGGATGCTTCAGGTTAACAAATTCTGGAAAGTCAGGGAAATTCAGAGAGTTTAAAATCGGTCAGTTAAAGTTGATAAAATTCTGTATGACTGTTTACCCTGTTTTCAAGAAACTTCCCCTTTTTAACTATTTTATTGAACATTCGTTTTTTTTTTTGAAAATTAATGTTGTTAACTGAAAATTTAATTATTACAATTTTTGTCTGAACATTAATCTTTTTTAATTCAACTATTTTGTTGAAATTCCGTTATATTTGATTGAAAATCAATTTTTTGTACTGCAAATTTAACTATTAAATGTTTGGTTGAAAGTTGATAGTTTTTAGTTGAAAATTCAACTATGTGGTTGAAAATTCATGTATTTCGTAAAAAACTCATATTTTCTGGTAGGAAGTTAATCCCCTTGATTTAAAATTGTATTATTTGGCTGAAAATACATGTCTTTTGTTAAAGATTCGTATTTTTTGGAAGAAAATCAATTTTTTTGTTAAATTGCAACTGTATGGTTGAAAATGAGTCTTTTAGTTCATGACTCATGTATTTTGTTAAAAATTCGTCTTTTTCGGTTATAGTAAATACTTTTTTATTTAAAATTAAAATCATTTTTAGTTTAAATATTTAATAATTACACTTTTTGTTGAAAAATAGTATTTTTGGGTTGAAAATTCAACTGCTTTCTAGAGAATTCATCTCTGGCTTAAATATACAAAAATTTGGTATGAAATTGCTTAAATGCAAACGGAATTAATAGAACTTAATATGAAAATCCATCTATTTTTGGTTGAAAGTTAATTTTTTATATTGAAAAGTCTACTATTATCTTTTTGTTCAGAATTCATCTTTTTTAGTCAACAAATTCTACTATTTGTTTGAAAAATTAATTATTTTGTTGAAATTCAAGTCTTTTTTGTTAAAAAGCCATTTTTTTGGTCGGAAATTCAACTGCTTGGTTTAAAGTTTAACTACTTTGTTAAAAATTCATTTTATTGGTTGAAGATTTAATTATTTTGTTGAATATTCGTGTTTTTTGGGTTAACATTTCATTTTTTAATCTGCCAATATTGAACTATTCCATTTTTGAATGCAAATTTTTTTTCATTCCTTTTGGTTCAAAATTCATATTTCCGGGTTAAAAATTAAATTTTTTTGTAGAGAAATTGCCATTTTTTTACTTTAAGATTCAAGAATTTGGTTGTAATTTCTTGTCTCTTTTGGCTGAAAAATCTTTTTAGGTTGAAAAATCTTGATAAAATTTATATGGCTAGAAATGCAACTGTATGCTTGAAAATTAATCTGTTTTGGCTGAGGATTTAATTATATACTTTGTTAAAAATACGTTTGTATTGCTTGAATTCAACTGTTTTGGGTTTAAAGTGAAAATCTTTATTGGTTGAAATATCAACAATTACATTTTTCGTCGAGAATTCTTCTTTTTTTTATTTAAAATTCGAGTACTTGGTTGAAAAATGAGCCCATTTATTAAAAATGCATTCTTATTAATATTAAGATATTAAAATATTATTTTGCTTGAAAATTCAATTATTTCGTTAATAATTCAACTATTTTGTTCAAGAGTCATCGTTTTTGGTCGGAAACTCAACTGTTTTGTTGAAAATTCGTCATTTTGGATATAAAATTCATTTTTTTTGTTAGAATAGTTCTTGGTTGAAAATTCACCTGTCTTCTAAAAAATTCGTGACTCAAATAGCTGGTTAAAAATGCAACTCCTTTTGGTTGAAGTTTAATCTTTTTTGTGAGAGGTGGAACTATTTGGATAAAAATTCAACTATTTTTTTGAAAAATAATCTTTCTTGGTTGAAAATTAATTTTGTTATTGAAATTTCTTCTCTTCGTGTTTGAAAATCAACTGTTTTCTAAAACAGTCGTCTCTTTAACTTGTAAACTCAACTCTTTAGTCTGACTCTTATCACTAATAGTTTTTAATATAAATTTAGAAACAATCCTTTTTTTGCCATAACAATTTTGATCTTCTAAGTGTGATGTTGTTTTTATACCTGAAACAAATATTTATAACGGTAAGGGAAAATTAAAAATTGGTCAGGGAAAGGCATGGAATTTTGAAATTGTGATATTGCAATTATTCTATTATTCTAATTTTAGATTCCTATTACCGATAAATATTTCAAAATTGGCGAAATTAAAATTTAGACCGTTAAAAATTGTGCAATGTTAAATGGAAAGCCTGAATACTGGAGCTATTGAAAAAGCTTTATTTTGAAACTGTTTGCAAGTCTTCGATTTGAAGCGATACAAATTCAATATGGATCACTTCTAATTTTATATTGTACAGTTTTCAATCTTAAAAATTATTTATTTTTGAGGGCCATGAGTATAAAATTGTTCAATTCGTAATTTTTAAAGTAAATTAATCTTTAATTTTGAATACTTACTAATAGAATGATTTTTATGTTTGAAGTTCAGAGAATATTTTCTTTTAGAATTTTCTCGGTTTCTCATTTAGAGATGATCTTAATTTCAAGAACTGGAATTTAAGATTATTTGATTTTCTGAGGCTAATACTTGCTAAGTGGAAAATAAAATTTTGTTATTTATAAAAAACTGTAAAATCTCAAATAATCTGTGAAAACAGATCGTCTTTGACTTGAATAGAAAATGAGAATTTAGAAAACCTATATAAGAAACTATCCATTTTGAAGGAAATTTAATTACATTTATTCAACGTAGACTTTCCAAGATTAAATTATACAAAATAGAAAGTTTGAATATACCAAATTTTTGTTCTGAGAGCCACTCTGTATTAGATGTTCATTTTCTAATAATTTGTTATGATAAAGGACCAAGTGGATCACAACGAACGTATTAGATTGGATAGCTTATGAAAGCAATTCTCAATCAAGGGAATTTGCCTAAGCAGGCTTTTCACTAGTTCAAAGGATAGGATTTGGGGAAACTTCAATTATTAGTTATTGTATGGTTCCTATCTTCATTTTACACCACAAATGTTATAAATTGTATAATTAAATAACAGTTAAACGAATTGATTAAACTCCCATTCTGTAATTTTCTGAGGTGAATTAATTTAATCAAGAGTTTTTGAAAGTTTTGTCTAGATTTATGTGTACAAAAAGGGACGACTGAAAAATCCCGAAAAATAGGATTCCCGACATTGTAAAATTCCCGAATGAAGATATTCCCGAATAATATTATTTCTGACTAATAAAATTCCCAAATTGGAAAAATTCCCGAATAATACAATTCTGGAATTATAACGTTCCTGAATAATTATAAAATATCCGAACTAAAAAATTCCCAAATTCAACAATTTAATTTTTTTAAATAAATATTATCTCTTTATTAAAAATACAATAATCAAATATTTTTATAAAGAAAGTATTTTTAATGTTTAAAGTTTCTAAAATTATTGTTTGAATTTAAAATAACAATAATGGAAAAAATATATATTTCTGGATACAATTTTTTTTCAATTATTCTTATTTTAAATTCAACCACAACAAGATTTTCATTTCAAGTCAAAAACAGTTGAATTGAACCCAAAAAGACGAATTTTCAACAAAATAGTTGAATCCTCAACCAAAAAAAGATTAATTTCCAAGCAAACAGTTGCATCTTAAACCAAAAAATATTAAATTTGTACCAAAAGAGATGAAATTTCAGATAAAAAAGTCGAACTTTCAACAAAATACATAAATGTTTAACCAAACAGATAATTTTTAAACCAAGAAGATTAATTTTCTGCAAAAAAGGAATTAGGTAAATAAATTTTCAACCGAATAGTTGAATTTTTAACCTAAAAAGATCTATTTTTAACCAAAAATGGACTAGTCAAATTCTCATTAATAAATATGTCTACAAAACGGTTGAGTTTTCAAAAAAGTTGTTCAATTTTAAACCAAAGAGATGAATTTTCAACTAAAACTATGAATCTTCAACCAAAAAAATGAATTTTGAAGAAAGGAATTCAATTTTCAATCAAGTAGTTGAATTTTCAACCAAAAAAGATGAATTCTGAACCAAGAACGTTTATTTTCTATTAAAAAAGACGAATTTTCAACAAGTGTTAAATTTTCAACCAAGAAAAATTTTTCGGTCAATAAAAAAAAATTAATTCAAAATGTTGAATTTTCAAGCCAAAAAGATAAATTTTCAGCCAAGAAGATTGATTTTCTACTAAAAAATACGAATTCTCGACAAAATACATCAAATTTCAACCAAATAGTTGAATTTTCTACCAAGACGATTAATTTTCTAAAAAAGAACGAATTTCCAACAAAATACATACATTTTTACCCAAATAGGCGAATTTTCAACGAATTACATACATTTTCAATGAAACAGTTAAATTTTTAAATTAGAAAGATCACTTTTGATACAAAAATGAAACAGTTAAATTTAGATTAAAAAAAATAATTTTCTACAAAACAGTTGAATTTTTCTACCAAACAATTGAGTTTTATAACAAATTGTTGGATTCTCTACCAAATAATTAAATTTTATACAAAATTATTGAAGTCTTAAGCCAAAGAGACGCATTCTCTGCAAAGCAGTTGAATATTCAACCCGATAATACTCATTATCTACAAAAAATGTAATATTTGATATTTAAAAAAAAGATTTAATTTTAAAATAAAAAAAGTTGCATATAATATAATAATTTATTTGTAAATTAGGAACGTTTTATTTTCAATCAAAAACTGGAAGAGTTTAATTTTCAGTTAGGAAAATTAATTTTCAACCACAAAAAAGGAATTTTCAATAAAAGTCTTTAACCAATAAAATCAATTTTTAACAAATTAGGTCAAATTTCAGTCAAATAGTTGAATTCTCGACCAAAGAAGATTACTTTTTCCAAATAGTTGAATTTTAAACAAAATAATTACATTTTCAACCAATTAGTAGAACTTTGAACTAAAAGAGATTTAATTCTGAACCAAAAATATAATAGTAGATTTTTCTATTAAAAAGAATGAACTTTCAACTAAAAACAGTTGGATCTTCTTATTTGCTTCTATTTATTCTTGAAAACTGGAAAAATAAGAGAAATTCAATTAAAAAGGGGAAACTAAAAAAAACGAGTTTTTAATTAACTAGTTCAACCTTCGATCAAAAAGTTGAATTTTCTACCAGATTGTGGAATTTACGAACAAATTGTTGAATTTTCGTGCAGGAAATATAAATTTTCTAGAAAAAGTTGAATATTTTACTCGAAAATGTGATTTTCATCAAAAAACTTGATTTTCAACCGAAGCAGAATAATTTTGTAACCAGGCAGTTAAATTTTAACCAAAAAAAAAAGATGAAATTTCTTCCAAAAAAGATTGATTTGAAAAACCGAAAAAGAAAATTCGATTGAATTGTTGAATTTTCAAGACAATCAAACAACTCTTCTACAAAATAGTTGGATTTTCGACATGGAAGGATGAGTTTCAAACCAAATTTTTTGAAGTCTTAAGTAAATAATTAAATTTTGAACCCAAAAAACTTGAAGTAATTTATACATGGCCCCTTAGTACTTAAAAAATGGAAATTGTTCAAGTTTTTAATTCAATACTAGTGAATTTGTTATTATCAGAGCAAAAACAAATGTTACATAATAAAGCAATATGTCTGAGGCTTACAGAAAGCTCCTCTGAGTCTCGATGGAATATTGTGAAAAGAAAAGTGGATTACGTGTAGGTATAAACACTGGACTACTGCATAGTATAATGAATAATTGGTAACTCGGAAAACTCATGAAAATCAAGCTAGCTCCATGGGAGCATTTTTGTTGGACAATAGGCATTCGTTCCTTAATTGAGCCATTGAAAGTGAGTATTTGTGCAATTCCCTCTTCACAAATTGGCTCTTAAATTAAAAACGATCAGCGTTCTTTCCACGCACGTATTATTTTATTCCCGATTCGACATTCAAATATCAGAACAAAATAAGATTATTATTTTTGTGGTAGGGTAAGTAGGTTTTTTTCTTTAAAAAGTCATATTAAAACTATTTTAATGATACAGATTGGTTTACTGACAAAATAATTTATAAAAAAATATTGTTACAAAAACTAGTCATATTTAGTCGCCGTGCTCCTATAAAAAAAAGGGTTTCTTAGCCTATCAATACGTTAATTAAGTCGTACAAACCTCTCCCTCCCATAATTTCACTCCCCAACTCCCCCTACATTCCCCTCTCCTCCCATACATCCCACCACACTTCAGCCTTCGCTTCTCCTCCCATTCACAACTTCTTCCCCCGCTACTTACCCTTCTCTTCACGTCCCCCACATTTATCCTGACTTATCCTACCCCCATTTCACCTCATTCCCCCTTCCTTATTTCTCTACACTTCCCCGCGCCTTTTTTCTTCACTTTTCCACCCCTCACTTCTTCTACTCCCCTTCCCCTCATTAACCCTCACTCCCACCAACATCCCATCTCCTTATCTCCCCTTGCTTCCCATACTTTTCCTCTCCTCATTTCCCTTTAATTTTCCTACTTCCCCCTTCCGCATTTTCTTCTTTTCCCCACTTTCCCTCCCTTAATTTTTCCTACTTCCCCTACCGTTATTTTCCTCACTTATTCTAATTTCCCTCCTATAATTTCTCCTCACTTTCCCTACTTCCCCTCTCATTATTTCCCCTCACTTTCCCTCCCCTGTTTCCTTTCACTTCTACTACATCCCTTCCCCATGATTTCCCCCACACTTCCCATACTTTCCCCCTCACTTCCCCTCCCATCATTTTGTCTCACTTTCCCTCCCACCATTTCCCGTCACTTCTTCTACTTTCCCCTCTCCTCATTTTCCTTACTCGCCCCTCCCCTATTTTCTGCTACTTTCTCTCCCCTCATTTCTTCTCATTTCCCCTGACTTCCCACTTCCCCTCCTACAATTTGTTCCCACTTCCCCCTCTTGGAAAAAAGTACGACGGATGGACACCCGGACGAAACTATAAGTATTTCTGCTCGGGGCTACAAAACTCTAAAAATGAAATCAAACACAAAATAACTACTGTCGTAAGTAAATTGAAAATCTCTTTTTTATCAAAAAAATTTGTTTGTAACTTTGGTTTTTATTTCTTTTAAGGAAGCAAATCGAAATAAAAACAAAAAAACTTCAGTAAGGTTTATTAAAAATGTATTCTTCTTTAAACTTAAAAATTACGAATTGTCTATTGTTACGAAATTTTCCGTAAGAATAAACCCTTTTCCAGCTCGTTCAGGGCTAGAAAAAGGTCTGTATAAATGCCCAATCAAAATTTTAATTTTTAAATTTTGCAAACGCTATCTCCTAAATTTCTTTGTTTTTACGAAAAGATACTACCATAAGTTTTCTTTTATTAGGCAAAAATGGTTTCGAGGTTCCGTTAGGCTGTTTAAGGTCAAAAATTAATTTTCTTAGTTTTCGATTTTTGAAAAATACCAATTAATGGTTAAAAAAATCAAGTATTAAAAAGCATTAAAAAAGTATTAAAGTGTTAAAAAGCAAGTATTTAATATTTATTATGGAATAAGATCTAAATATAAAACAAGACAATTTTTTTTAAACATATCATTGCGCACAGAATACGAAAATGTATAATTTTATTACGATTAGTGATTTGAGATGGCCCCTAAACTTTTTTCCCCCAGGAGTATTATGCTACAATCTTCTACATTTCTACAATATAAAGAAAATATCCTCTAAAATGAGTGAATTCAGTATTTTGTGACTAATTTGAAAAAATCCAAAACATTGTATTAATTTCATAAGAATTTATGCGAATTAAATGAAACTTCAAAGATCAAAAAATGTCCATTGAATTGAGTAAAATAGGAGTGAACCGAATTCAGAGCATATTTACAAAATTTCAGTGCATAGAAAAAAAATGATAGAATAAAAAAAACAATGAATTAAATAAAATTCAAGGGAACTTAGAAGAATATAAGGAAAATGAGAAGAATTCGATCAAATTCATAAAAATTCAAGGTTAATAGATTAAAAATTCAAGTGAATTGAACACAATTGAAAAATAGTAATAAAATTCATTGGATTTATTAAGTTTGGAGCAAATTCAGAAAAATTTATGGAAATTCAGTATTTAAGTGAATTTCAGTGAATTTCGGAGAATTTAAGAGAATTCAGGATTAATTAATAAGAATTCAGGGCTGTTTCCAAATGAATTTAAATTAATTACATGAAATCTAAAATATTTAATTTATTTCAGTAAAATTGGGATAAATTCAGAAAAATTCAAAGGAATTCAAACGAATTCGATGAAATTGATACGAATCTCAGGTGAATGTTGAAGAATTCAGTTTAAATTAAAAATAATTCGATATACATGAAAGTGAACAGAAAACTAATAAAATTCACAAGAGTTCAAGGTGAACTTGAAAGTTTTTAGGGTGAATTACAGAAATTGAAAATCTAAAAACGATCCACTAAATTCAGCGGATTTCAAAGGAATTCCAAAAAATTCAAAAGAATTCAAAGATCACTTGGGTGATAATTATTTTCATTTTAAAAAGTGACTATGGTGAATTTATCTTAAAAAAATGCTAAAGTTATTCATAAAAATAAGTGATAAATAAGTGATATGTCCCGAAATATTTTGAACCCATTCAAAGCCCCTTTAATCTTTTAAAATCACTTAAAAACTCTTCAAATTTTCTTAAATTGGTTAAAATTCGTAATTATTATATGAAAATCGCTTCAAATATTTTTAAATCCCTTGAAATCAAGTAAAATTCTTTGTAATCTCTTAAATTGGTCAAAAACCTTTCAATCCTTTGGAATTCCTCGAATTCCTCGAAAGATAGCACATTTCATTTTTAGATTTCCAATGTAATAAGTGGAACAATTTCAAGTCATTCAAAGACTAATCAGGTTTGCAGCAACAATGAGGGCGAGATTTTCGAGATATTTCGTTACAAAATAGGACACTGGTTTTTCAAAATTTGGTTTCATAGAATTTATATGTAAAAAAACTAAAATGTTCAATCAGCCCTTTTATAATTATTCTGACTACTTAAGTCTATTTGAATAATGGAATTATTTTTTATTTAACTGTCATTTCACATTAATTAATAACTCTGAGTACTTGTCAAGCGTTAAAAAAAAGTGCATATATTATTTTTAATTATGTTGTTATTCCAAATTTACAGTGTCTGAAAATAGAAAAGTACTTTTTTTATTTGTTTAAAGGTCAAATGTTTAATGTAAATCACTTCTTAGAAGTTTTATCTTCTTCGTCATGTAAAAGTAATTACAATTGCCGCAACTAAGTACAGAAGCTGAAGTTTTAACTGAGGCAAATCGTTACTTTAAGACCTGCATAGATAAGGCACAAGAATTAGTACCTGGAAGGAAAGTTCCTTACAATTAAGCATTTAGAGCAATTTCATTATTGATTTTCTCTATTGTAAGGCGTCTTTTAAAATTAGAATTGTGTACAGTTATATTAACGACCTGGGTAGGTTATTCAGTTTAGATTTCTTTAAATGACAAAACCCAATTTAACATTGTTATGACTGAAGTAATTGAAATCACATTATTGTTTAAAATATTAATCTTTATAATAAATAAGTTCAGTAAAATAGCACGTATTTTCATTTTAGTAAAGCCCAGTCATATAACTATCCGAATGTATTTCGTGATAATTATCGTATTCTATTAGATTAATTAAATCTGATATTGATGGATCGTGGTTTTATTTTGATAAAAGGCTGCCGTTTCCAATTACTATAAACTGGAATGTGGTATTCGCGTTCCAATTAATTGATGTGTGCTTGAATAACCAACATTTAATTAAATGAAAGTAGACTTGTGTTACGGATTTAGTGTTAATTTTAATAATTGTTTATGGGGTTGTCAGGCATAAGCAGACATTAAATTTGATCAAACATGTATGATAAAATGAGGGTAGATAGTAAGTAATCATGAGCTATCCATAAAGCTATCCTTAAACTGCTTACTATAATGTATATGCAAAAGGTGTTTTGTATCCTCACGTCATATTCATTATTATTATTGTACTACCCGGGAAACAAAAATCCATTCACTTTCGTTTGAATGGGTTTTGATGAATTCTGAATTGCGTATCTGTCACTGGAATTCCAGATTGCCACCCATTGGTTAGGCTGACTCTTGAATGAGAACATGTGTTTTTTAATGGGCAAACATATTTTTTTCTGAAACCTATTCAGCAGAGATTATGAATGGGTATTATCCGATTCAGAAAACTATCACTCGCGTTTTATTTGATAGAAATGATCTTTTTCAAAAAATGCGGCTACTGAAATCCTAAATATTTGGATGTTTGGGATGCAAATAATAGACATGAGCGGATTACGCAGTTTGATTCTGACATGTGCTCTCCCTGATGCCATTAGCAATGTGCACTGAATAAGTGAATGGCACTGACGCTGTAAGTGTAAATCTTGTAATTCCTGCACAGGATAATTTATTAAAATTGTTGTGAAAAGCGAATTAAAACTTCATAATCATTGAATTTAGAAATACATTGTTGCATCAATTATAATATATTACGATATTATTTAATTTGAATTTCTATAATTTTTATTTAATCTGCATTTTCCAATTAAAATTTATTATTTCATACTTCTCATTCAAAACAATTAATTCTTTAAAATTGTAATCTGCATATTCCACTCAGTTGAATATAACCTGGGGTACCTATTCTTGGCAGATTCACAATCATTTGAAGTTGCTATGTGTGAATCGTATTTTTACCATTCGATGTGATCTTTTAAGACCACCATTTCATAATAAATTTCAAGCCATTCATGCGCACATTAATGAATCGTAGGACGTCCATTGGAATTATTTCAGGTTATTCAATCTTATTCGACTCTATTCACTCAGCATTTTAACGAATGCGCAATGTCAGATTTAAAGCACCGCGCACAGGTGACAGATTAAAAATGTGGCCAACCGATTGGATTTTCATTCTTTCAATCTGCAAATGACAGATACGCACTTCAAATTGATTCACTTTCTATCGGCTCTTTTTTTCTGGGTATACCCTAACATTTAACTATCTCCCATAAAGTCAGTCTTTACCATGAAGGCGTACACTGAATTGCAGGAGATGTGTTTTCAATCCTCATGTTGGTCAAGTGTTTTCTCAGTCGGCAGTGTCCAGTAAGCATCCCTACTACGAAATTAATCTGCCTTCTTTCCGTGTTCAAGAGTTCGTTGTTCCTCTTAGTACACGTACCACATATGAAATTACTAGAATGCACCATTTTTTTGTTCGCTTCCAATAATCTCGCATGCTCATCTAAGAGCCATTTATCAAGGGCTTCTTTCGCCGATGTGTACGAGATACCGCAGTAGGGTTTCGGGATAATTAAGAGCTGTGAAGCTGCCATCTTAGCCAGTGCATCTGCTTTCTTATTTGCTTCAATATATTCATGGCAACCTTAAGAAGATCTTAAAGGCAAATTCAGACTAATCTAAAAGTAAACTCTTCAGATGTAAGAGCCTTAAGTGTTGCTTGGCTGTCAGAACAAATGTAAATGTGCTGGCCTCCATAAGGCTGTTTACAAATATCCTCTAGTCAAACTTTAGTAGCTATTATTTCAGCCTGGAAAACTGTAGAGAATGTGCTCAGTCTGTTGTTATCTTAGCCCTGGGCTTCTTCCCAAAAATTCCAGCCCTGTTACCAAGGAGTCTTTAGAGCCGTCGGTGTACCAAACGAGATTTCCTGGTGTAAATAATTCTTCCTTTCTCTTTTCATCATACGATTTTTCCCTTTTAGAGAAAATGATATGTGCTTACTGATATCATGCAGATCTGTCACCTCAACATCACTAAGATTGCGCTCTACTAGAAGTCTATAGACTTCCGCTGCTGCAGTCTTCCTTACGGAAAGATGCAACGCGGAATGTTCAGAATGACCTCAAGAGCTGCTGTTGGTGTTGCTTTCATAGTACCAGTGATCGCTAAGCAGAAAACCCTTTGGCGGCTTTCCAGTATTTTAATAGTACTGATTAGTTCAGTCAATGGCAACTAGATGGTTCATTCATATGCTATAATGGGTCGTATTATCATTGTATATAATCAGTATATACTCCTGGGTTTTAAGCCCTAGGGTTTCCCTATTGCGCATCTACAGAACCAAAAAGCCATCTCAACTTTTCTTTACCATTGCGTCAACATGGAGTTTCCAGATTAATTTAGGTCTTGTCCGGGTTAACGGATAAAAAACGATCTCTGCACCATTGCTCTACCATGCTGAGCGCTGACTGCATGAATTCCACTAAGGTGCCCTCATGCTACCCTGTTACTAGGATCGCTAGGTCATCTACATAACCTGGAATGTGAAAACACGATTCGTTTGAAACACGAATCAGGGACCGTTCTGCTTTTCAACATGGATTGCATCCATATGTTCACTATGTCACTAACTCCATGTGTTTCAGCAGAACCGTATATGGATTCAATTAGGGTATTACTACACGTAAATGGCCTCTCTATGTCTAGAAGCGCTGCCATTGCTACTTCACCTTTCCACACTGTATTATTTATGCGGGAGGTAAACACATAGAGATCGTCTACGGTAGATCTGCCTTTTTGAGAAGCACACTGATTGCTACGGAGAGATTTTTCCGTTGGGATTTCCTCTTTCGAGTAAAGGTCTACTCATTTTTATAGTGTCTTCAGCATGACCGTGGTGAAGTTGATCGGTTTAAAGAATTGCGCCTCATAGATGGTATCCTTACCCGGCTTTGGTATGAAGATTGCCTCGACTTTCCTGCATGATACCGGGATGTATCCCATTGTTAAAAATGCCCGAAAGACGCCGCACAGTGGGTCCACCAAGTACTGAAGACCTTTTTGACTTAATGCAGGGAATATTTTATCGTCTTCTTCAGCTTTTAATGGGCTGCATTTTTTAACTACTCATCTAATTTTTGAATTAGTGACAATACAGCTAGCTACTCTCCAGTGTTCCATTCTGGCTCTGAAAGTTGATCCTCCTGAGGGGTATGACTCGTGGGCCGCCCCCTCATTCATGTAATCCAACTCCGAGCCCGGGAAGTGTACCCTCATTAGGTGTTCAAGAATTTCATCAGTCATCTCAGCCATTTCGCCCACAGGAAATATCAGTGCTTTCAGTTGACATAATGAGTTAACCCTAGAGGTTTTCTGGAGTCTAGCTGTGTCAGGTATATTCTCGATTCCCTGACAATGCCCCCTCCCAGAGTTCCTTACGGTATTTTGTATCTCATTATGGGCTGCCCTGTACATTTTCCAATTCTCATTTTTTTTAGCCCTGTTAGGAAGGCGTCGAGTGTCCTTTTTCAGGTCCTTCAGTCTAAGATTCCACGTTGTGCGTCCTTGTATGTTTTCTTAATACGAAGAGGACAATTGTTCTTATACACTTTGTTCATACTTTTTTGTAGGATATCGACAGCAAATTCTATTTATTCGATAGACTTCATTCTGTCCGGTATAGCGCCCAGCAAACTATTGCGATTCTTCTTATAAGTATCCCAGGCAGTTGCTTTAGGGTTTTTAATACTTATCGAACATAAGGTCAAATCAATTACCTTGCGACATCTAGATGTCACGATGGTAGGTGTATCACCCTGATTCGATAAAGTTGCATCAGTGGTTACGAGGTAATCTAATAAAGACTCTCCCCTCCTTACTGCCCTAAGTCAAATGTTGTGCGTTTGCATCACATCCGATGAACAATGCCTATCCTTTAACGCAGCAGAAGTCCACCAGATTTCGCCAATCCTAAGATGGTTGGTCCTGGGAGTGAAATGGTAGGTACGCTGAGCAAGTCACCATAGGTTGGCTCCTATCTCCTAAATAGTGCTCAATCTTTATTATCACTAAGTCTCTAGAAAAATACCTTGGTAATTCAATAAATTTAATATCGTCTCTGACATGAAGTGCTGCCCTAGATGTTTCTACGGAACTATCATAAATGGCTGATCCGCTCTTGTAACTTAATGCTCTATTTTTCGCCGTGTAAGTCGAATGTTCTTGTATTGAGGCAAAAGCCATTTGTCCCGCTGTGAAACGCATGCTTGAAATGGTAGACGCGTCTTTAGCGTGGTGAAGGTTTATCTGGATAAAATACAGACTGGAAGGGATCATCTAGTGCCCATGTTAACTTCCAGTTGCCTCCTTCACCTATTCCGAAGCCAAATCCGGAGCTCTGTCTACGGGTGTGACTTTGGTTGGGTAGTTAGATTACTCGCCTTGACATCGATAGCCTTCCATCCTCCTATTGTCATGGTTGGGTTTTGGATTATTATCCTTTTAAGAAATGCTGTCGGTTCCAGGGATACACTAAGAATCCAAGCCAGTAGATTTACTCGCCTTGGGAGGTATTTGCTGTAGATCATTTTGATCTTAGCTCCCATTCAAAGTTGTAATCCGCCAACAGCTTCAATGAGACAAGTTCGGAACACTTAGTCCGAACAAATGACGATAAAAGTATAATTTTTGAAGCGGCAATCTTCAAATATTGGGATGACTTTTTCAGGTTGCACTCAATCGATTTTCTTCTCTAATGACGCTTTAATTGCCTCGGCCTGGTTGTCATCGAGTTTGGTTATTGCGAACCCCTTGGCGACTGTGGCCACTTTCAGGTGACTTCGAAGAACCTGGCTATAAAGAGACTGTTGGACCTCTCAGCCGCACCTTCTTCTGTTCCATGATTTCACACGATGTGCTGCTATCAGAATGGCCCCTCTTCAGAGTCCCCGTCTGGCTAGTTGGTGCTTCCGATTGATTTAACAGTTGGCGCTTCGACCTCTTTCTAGTGGCTCCCGACAATCTAGCTCGTCGTGGTTGTTCCGTCTGGTTTGACCCTCCGGCATTAGTATCGCCAGTGTCACTCCCAAATGGTTCCCCACTTATAGATTCCGAAGTATGTTCTAAGGCTCCTTTGGTAATTTCCATTTTCACAGGAGCAGGTGCTTTTTCCAGAGGGGTCATTGCGGACTCCCCATGAGTGTTTTGTTTTTGATTTTTTTTAGAGAACTAAGTTTGTTTCCACGAGCAGCTAGGGAAACATTTGTTTGTTCTTTACAGAGCCCCGCTTGTAGAGATAAGGCAATTTTCCTCTGAGAGGTCGCCCTGGATCCCAGAGACACCGTATGGTGAGCTACACGGTAGCTCACGGCTTGGCTGAGGGAGCTGTCTCGGGAATCCAAAGCCACCCGATTTTCACTGCTTAGTCGAATTCACGCTGATATTTCCACCCTTCTAATCCGCACCGCGGCTAAGCGTCATAATAAATAAGGGATAAAATTGTGCTCAGGGAATAAAATCTATTTCTTCTCAACAAAAATAATTTTTTTTCTGAAAAGAAGAAATTATTATAATAATAATCAATAGAAAACATTTAATTTAGAATAAAAATCGCTTTAAATAAAGGAAGCTCAAATTATAATTAGCTATCTATGTAAATATAAACTATAATTATAAAATTATTGTAATTTTTGTTTTTAAATAAGAAAAGCAGTCCCTTTCTTTTAAAACATCAAAGATACTTACAGCGCTGAGTCAAGAATATTATGAACAATTTATTCCATAAATTATAACAGTTTTTATTTACAAATCAAGTTTAAAGTCGTGCAGTTGGATGTGCTTCAGTTTAAATTGATGCAGTTTCAAGTGCCTTAGAATAAATTGCTCATGTTTAAAGTGCTGCAGTTTAAAGTGTAGCAGTTGAAAGTGACGCAATTTCAAATGCTGCAGCTTAAAGTGCTGCAGTATGAAGTTCTGCAGTTTCAAGTGCTGCAGGTTAAGTTACTCCATTTTGAAGTTTTGCAGTTTGTAGTGCTGCAGTTAAACTTGCTTCAGACTTATGTGCTTGGTTTTAATTGCTGTGGTTTGAAGTTCCGCAGTTTTAGGTACTGCAGTTCATACTGCAGCAGTTTGAAGTGCTGCAGTCATATGCTGTAGTTTGAAGTGATTCAATTAAAAGTTCTGTATTAAGAAGTGATGTAGTTTGAAGTGCTGCCGTTTAATGTGCTGCCATTTAAAGTACAGCAGTTTGGAGTATTGCAGTTTGAACTCCTGCAGCTGTTTGGATCTGTTTGGATGCCCTAACAATACAAGCTACTTGGATTCTCAAACACAATTGGTTTCTGTTTTGATTCCCACATAGAATTTTATCAATGACCACCAAATCCTAGTGCTATTAGGATATGTTTGGATGATCCGGTACCGTAATCTACTTGTAATTTCAAACTCAATCGGAATAGCTTTTTGTTTGGGAATCCAAATAGTTTCACCGAACAGATGCTAACAACAAGCATGGTTTAGTGTACAATAGCAATTAGGACTTGATGCGCTATCGGCAAAATTCGATTTGGAAATTCAAGCAGAATCCAATGCAGATTTTGTTTGGAAATCCAAGCAGTTCACAGCATTTGAACTACGCAACAGATCCTAACTGCAATTAGGACTTGGTGCGCCATCGGCAAAATTCGATTTAAAAATTCAATCAGAAACCAGCTCAAGTTCTACTTGGAATTCCAAGTTATTCACATTCATGGAATATACAAACAGAAAGAAGAGTTTCTATTTGGAAAATTATTTGTATTTGGTAGTCTAAAAGAAACCAACAGAACCAAACAGATACTGATAAGAAATGTATGCGGATCTATTGGACATTTTGTTACTACATCTGTTTCACTCTTACCTGTGTAAAAAATTATCGGGGCAGACCTGCGTCCAGTGAAAATATTAAAATAGACATAAAATTATAATGATACATTTTCAGGGTACAAACACACTAATTTCCCACATAGTTCAAATTCCGATTTCCATAATTTTTTGTTGACCCTCTCTATTAGTTATATTATAATTAAGAACGACTTCCTATTAAAAAACGGAAAAATGAATGTTGTATTCAATTTTTTTCATGTTTACAAAAATCGAAAAATATCGCTTATAATTTTTTATGGTGACTCTCCTCTCAAGATCTAAGGAATGAAATATGAGGTCCTCTGACCCGGAATTACAAGACGATTTAGATTAGGGGCTGAAAATGGCACAGCACCCCTTCTAGAGCGTTAAGTAAGTAATTTGTACGTAGGTACACGAGACCCATTAGCTCGGTCGTTAATTTCGCTTTTAATTAAAGCCATCCTATATATCGATGACGGGCGGAAAATCGGGAAATATTTCTCTTTTCTGATTGCGTGTGGCACAAGGGTGGTTCTCGAAGTAACTATTACTTTTTTGGTTTCATTTTCTTGCTTTGAATTCGACATCCTCCTACTTTTTTAA
>CAKNWT010308251.1:415-13873 GCA_932066315.1 Andricus coriarius | reverse complement strand
ATGTTTTTAAATTCTTTGATAGCTGTGCTGTCAAAGAATAATAAATAATTCAATTATTTATAGCTTTCTCGGAAATTATGGGAAAAGAATTTGAAAAACAAAAGAAAATCATTTTTCACTTTTTATAATGATAAAATTATATTTTTATAAAATTTTATGAAATTATCAATTTTGCGACGGACTCTTAAATTATTACTATTTTTGTTAACAATATTACATTCTTTGTCAAATTCACGTAAAAATGAATACCATTTTTTTCAATAAAGAAATTTAGGCGGACATGAACCTATGTTTTAACCTAGGTCTAAGCATAGGTCTAAACCTGGGACCGACCTGGCTTTTTCTTACGGCCACGTAGACCAAGCCCCAAGAAAAGACCAGGTTTTTCCGGAAAGTGTGCTATGTGGGAAAGATAGCAGCATTGAATTTAAGCGTAAAATATTTGAAAAAGTTATTTCTTACGATCACAAATTTTTTAATAGATGTAGAACTATATGCCTGCAGGGTTCATGAAAGTTCCTATGCGGTATTAGAAATATGTCAAAAAACAATTTCAATTTCAATTTTTGGAACTTTTTGGAAAATTTATCAGCTGCCCAGGATGCAAAAAACTCGAATTGAAACAAATCCCTTTCCACACTCAAGCGGTGGAACGCTGTGTTAAAGTAGTTTGCATAAGGGGCATATTTCAATCAAGATCTGAGATGCCCCACTTTCGCAAATAGGCGAATTTTAATAAAAAATGTTAAAGGCATTTTCAGCGCGGAATTCAATAAAAATAAAATTAATTTTAAAAAAATGTTTTAGACATATTTCTAATATCGAATAGGTACTTCCATAAATTCTTCAGGCATATAATTCTACATACATATGTGACTGTCTGCGAAGAAAGGGACTTAACGCGCGGTAGCTTCATTTTACAGGAGGAGCGTTTGAAGAGGCTGTCCAACACAGGAACTGCATAAGAGAGTCTCACTTTTCAGTTGAATAAACATTTGAATTTTTCAGTTATAGGAATAATAGTTTTTATTATGAAAGAGCAAATAAGAAACTAATGATGGGTGTAAAAAACTAAAAATCGATTTTTCCGCACAGGTCCCTTTCTTCGCGGTCGGTCACATATATTGAAAAGTTGGTAGCTGTAAGAGTTTATTTTTTATATACATATTTTACGCTTAAATTCAAATTTTTCCATCTTCGACACGCTTGAGCAGGTAAAAGGTAATAATCGCTTTAAAAAAAAATTCAACATTATACTCAGCTCATCAAGAACTAACAGTTTTTTGCTATTAGAAATCTATCGTAAGAAATTCATTCTTTTTGGCCCACCCTAGTATATATTGTTGTATATTAGGGATAAGCATATCTATTCTTACGATAATTTAGCTTTATAAGTTACTACCATTGAACATGAATGTGGCTGAAACTATGTAGTTTTGAGCGTGTTTGGTGTAGGTATTAGACTTATACACACTAGAATAGCAGAGCAAAACTGCAACTGTTGCTTCTCTAAGCTTGATATTTCTATTAAGAAACTACAATTGACCTGTTAACATTTAAGAGGCATTGAATGTTGTTATTTTTCTTTAATTATGAGAGTCTCAAAGTATATAACAATGTTAAAAATGGTACTAACGTGCTTCAATAACTTCTCTTACGTTAATAACTTGACAAGATTAAAACATGAATATTCTTCAATCAAATGGGCATGGGAAGAATATAAGAAACACAAAGGCATGGCGTGAAAAGATTTGAGATGTTCGAAGAAACTTCCTATTCTCACATTTCACGCTCTGGCGCACCTGTCCGCTGTTTATCAGCACTTTGAATAATTTAGAATTGGATCCAGAGCGTGAAAGTACCCCGGATTATTTTTTCCTTCCCTTTCCGTTACGTGAAAAATGAAACATAAGAGTTCAACTACCGGTAAATACGTACATAAGACCTATAACTACTTCTGTTTTGAATTAATGGCACTATCAATAACAACGGTTCGTAAAGCAAATAAGAAGCATGCGAAAATTACCCGAAGTTTTTCAGCTAATGAAAGTCGTGTACGGTATTGTTCAATATCATTTTCAGTAAAGAAGTTTTAAAATAATTTCCAGTACCAACCGGAAATTCGTTTAATTGTATCCCAGGACAAGAATTTCTGTGTAATTTCGAGTGAATCCACTTAGAGATAGATTTTGAATATATTTTGATTTCTATACCAGACTGACCCACATGATACCCAAGTTTGACGCTTACATAGATAATTTGAAGCTTATTTATTTTTTAAGGTTTTCGTATATTAAGGCATTGATCCTTAAAGGTCTCTTAAAGACTGAGATTATAAATATTTTTTGAAATGATTGGCATTGAAATTGTTTATCAATTGCATCTCCAATTAAAATATTGACTATCAGTCAAATCGTTATAGACTTCAGATGATTCCAATGTAGTGCAATTTCCTAGTGTAAATTAAACAGTCAACTCTAACATATAAGTTTTATTATTTTTAAATCAGGAACTCATTGATCGACGAAACTAGGTTGTTGCAACAGGAAACTTGTTTTCCTTTCAGATTTACCTAGAGTTTTAGGCGGAAAAATTAGGTATATAGTATCAAAGTAGATATGCATAAGATAAGATGAGTCTATAATCCAAATTATTTGTTAGTAATCACTATACTATAATAAAATCTTTTAATCTATTAGACTTTCACAATCAAATATAAAATAAAATCTCGTTTAAAGGTAATACTAAGAAGTCTCTGGACTAAAAGCTTCCTACCGCAAATTATGCATAGTTGAACTGTCTGGCCAATGTATCAGCCTATTTACAGTTACTTGATTCAATTTCCGTTGAATTGCAACATCAGTTCGAGATGCAGAATAAAAAACATACGATGGAATTAACCGTACCTAATATCCTGACCTTGAACAATGAAGAAAGACCGGCTACCTGGAAATTCCAGCGGGGAATCCTATGCAGCAGTAATGAGGATTTGCGTTCCTAGTGATGAGTACTTGAGTAGTCACTAGTACTTTACGGTAACATAAAGTGATTTTACAACCCGCGAGCACCATAGTAATCTTTGCGCATGCACATATCGCAAATTCTATAACTTTCTTCCTTAGAAATCTGCCTTCCCTAGTTCAAAAGTCGTATCTACATTTTGGATGATTCCACTGTCACTTCACCAAACTTAAGAAAAAAATAAACAAACGGCTGCTTCGCCGTTTGGATTGAAGGCAGAACATTTTGAAGTATGATGTAAAAAATACACGTTCATAAATATAAACGGCAAGCAGCAGCGTAGCTAGGATTTTTTTCTGTGGGGGGGGGGGGGGGGGCTTCAGAATTAAGTATAGGCAAAGAGTGGGGGAAAGGTGTAATTTAATAATAACAATACTTAATTCTCAACGCAATCAAACAAATAAACAATCAGTAGAATAAAAATATTTATTTATATTTAACAATATATTGCAGGATAATCTGTACATAATTATATACATTAATCGTGTGCGTCTTACATCTAGAATACGAATATTTATTTATATTCAACAATATATTGCAGGATATTATAAACATGATTATATACATTAGCTGTTAATGCCTTACATCTGAAAAGTTAATTCTGCGCGTTTTATTTGCGAACATATCTATTACGCGTTCTGCTTCTATTTGCACGTCACGGTGGATAGTCATTAATGGTAATCCATTTAATCGATCTTCACAGCTACTATTTCGAAGATACGTCTTTAGTCTTTTCATGGTGGAAAAGCTTCTTTCAACGGAAGCTGTAGTAACAGCCAGAGTTGCCCATAATTTTAATAGAACATAAATGTTGGGAAAAAATTGTTTATCACAAATTCTTAAAACATCGATAGCGTATTTGGGCAATTCTTCGCTTTGTTTTCTCCATTTGTAAACCCACATTTCCCACTCCGATTCTAGTCTTTTAGTATTTGCGCATGCTTCAAATTCTCTTTTATAAAATAAAAGTGCAGGTTCTATGTCTTCAAAGGACGATGAGGCACAGAAAATAGGAATGAGTAGGTTTCTCTATGCCGTTGCGTTCCAACGACTCGAGGAACGGATGGAGTAACTCCTACTTCCGCACCGATATCTGAAGCTTTTCCAAAAAAATTTTTAAATTCTATATCAGCATCGTTTCTTAATTCTTGAAACTTTCCGCGAACGATTTCTACATGATTCATTGCATTACTTAAATCGACAAATTTACTTTGCAAGTAAACAAACAAAGTGTGAGTTAAGCTCAGCACTTTTTCTGAGACTTGCAAGACAATTATAAATTGAAAGGTACACAACCTACTATGCATGAATCTTCCTTTATCATTACTGTCTTTTCCTTCCTCGACGATAACTTCTAAAGCCTTTACAATTGGAATCAAAGAATCCGCAAAAATATTTACCCACCGTGTCGGTCTGTCCAACGTGTTTCACAGTATTTAATTAAACCAGACACAATGGTTTCTCTGCAAACTTTTGAATCTATTGAACTGGGCAACTGGATCTCGCTTTGCGTTACTTGGTTTATTTTGAGGTGTTGGTTGATAGATTCGATTGGACGATTGCGTGCTGTGACATGATGCAGATTTAATTCTTTTTTTTAAATCTCGCATCGCAGAGTCGAATTTCGGAAATAAGTGCAAGCCAATGGATACTCACGATTAATTAATGCTTGAACACCTTGAAATTCACCACTCATAGCTGCTGCGCCATCATATCACTGCCCTCGCATAAGATTCAAATCAATACCGAGGGATTCAAGAGTTTCTTTTAAAGTGTTGGCCAACCCTTCGCTAGTGAAATTCGTAACAGGTACAAAAGTGAGAAAATCTTCGCGCAAAACCATTATATCATCGTCAACGTACCTAGCGCACAAACAAAACTGTTCAGTCCCTTTAATATCACGAGATTTATCTGCTGAAACGGCGAGGAATCTTGCTTTCCTAATGCGGTTTATAATTTTATCTTGAATATACCCCCCACATAATTCAATAATTTCATTTTGAATTTGAGGGATAGTGTACATCGCATTATTTCACGAAAGCCTAATGTGATCACTTAAGAATGCATCGCCACTTTTGGCACGATAACGCAGAAGGGCTCGAAAATTCCCCTCATTGTGATTAGGTTCTTCTTAGATTCTTGACGTCCGCAGAAGATTACAGTTTCAACTATACTCCATGATTTTTGTCTATTTTTTACAGTTTCTTCTTTGGCTTGCTTATTTACTTGCATCGCAATACTGTCCCGTTTACCGTCATACACACTTAAAAATTCTGCAGCCCGTATTTCTGCTTCTTTGTGAAACGAAGTTTTTTCATGCCCTTGAAAACTTTCTGACGCCTTTTTTCAATTAGTATACGGAGTTTTAAGTAATTGACCAGGATATTCATGAGCTCCCTTTCCTACACCACTTAAAGATTTAAAGCCAAAAAGAATGCATACTTTACAAAGTGCCCCCTTCAAAGTGTTTGAATAAGCCAGCCATTTGTATCTCTCCAACTGTCTATATTAATATTCGGTAGATTTGATACGTACAATCCAATATCGAACTTATGTCTTACAATATCTACCGATCGTTGATTAGTATGATTTTCAGGGGCAGCAGGTATATTAGAAAAAGTAACCTCGCCTTCTTGATGATCCGGAATTACTGGTTCACGTACGTCTGCTTGGTCAGCATTTTCATAATGAGTCTTTTCTGCAGCTGAAGACTCAGGTTCAGCCAAAACTTTTAAAACGGCATCTTTGCTAAAGAAAAAGAAACGTTAGACAATTCGTAATAAGGAAATTCAAAATTTTGAAATAATTTTTACATTTGGTAGCACAATGAACATTCTTTTAAATGGAAATTTCTACTGATTTTGAGTCATTTTTTATTCAAGTTTTAGTGAATAATTGTAAACTACAAGAACAATAGTGAAATCCAACTAATATTCATCTAAATTTTCACCAAAGTGAATTAGTGGTTCAATTTTCACTATATTAGGTTTAGAGAGAATATGTAACTTATTTAGATTACGTTTACTACATTTTGATTATTGAATTTTTTTTTCAAATATTGAATGTAATACTCACGTTTTACTGTTTTCATACAAATAAGCAGTAGAAAATCCTATCAGGTGGCTGCTTTCTTTGTGTCTAATAGGTGTTACATCGAAGCCTTGCTGGAAAGTAAATTTATTATTAGTGTTGAAATTGACATTGATGAAAATATTTGCAAAAAGTTGCCACCCTCTTCTCTCATTCATTGCTTTAAAACTACATCAGTGAAGGGAAGGTTAAAACCTACCAGACCCAGAATTAAACATTTTTTTAATCTGCATGATATGTGCAATCTTCGCAAATCTTGCAAGATTTTAATATTTTTACTCTTTCTAGGACCGAATCTCGTTTTTATAAAGCTCAAATAACTAAAACAATCTGTACAAGTTTTTCAAACTATCCTCCATTTTCTTGAGCATGTAGAAACGTAATCGCACTCAAAATTTACCTGAACAAAAAAATGAGAATATTTTATCCATAAAAATGGCCTGCCCCTAAATTAATTGCTAAAGTCTTCTAAATTTTTTTCAGGTAAAGTTTGAGTGCTAAACGGATTCTTCATGTAATAATAATCGCAAAATAGTCTGCAAAACTGTTAACAATTTATTTTAGTTTTGTGAGGTTTATTAAAATAAAATTATGTGCTCTAAAAACTGTAAATATTTCATTCTTAGAATATTTTTCAATGATTTCACTTCTTTTTGGAAATTTAGGTATAACTCAGAATTAAAAAACAGTTGAGTTTTCAAACCGAGAATATAAATTCTCAAGAAAAAAGTTTATTTTCAGCTAAATAGTCGAATTTTAAATAAAAAAAAAACTTATCGTTTAAAAATATAAAAAGTTGAATCTTCTACCAATAAAATGAACTTTTAACAAACTAGTTCAGCTTTGAACCAAATAGTTGAATTTTCTACTAAATTGTTGAATTTTCAAGCGAAAAATACATACATTCATACATACATTCATGTACATAAAATAAACTTCTCTTCCTACCTTTATCCTTGGAAGTTTGTGGAAAAAATCTGAAATATTTCCAGGTGCATTGCGGTTTCTTTTTTTCGACTTATTATTCATGGTGTGTAGTCACAAAATAGCACAGCGAAGTGAAAAGAAACTGTCAAATAAGTAAATAATCTCATAAATTCACGAGGAAAGCTATTCGACTGAACTCATCGAATGCTTGATCTATAATGACTAATTCGCGGTACCTAGTTATTTGAAAACTTCAGGAGAAGTGTAGATTCATGAATGAACTGTTCCGTGAAATACACTCATTTCATTGGTCAACTACTACTACGCCGCTGACGACAAGGAAGGTGCTGATGATTCTGGTAAAACTGCATAAAAGGCCGATCGCCTTCGATTTTGTTAAAACACATATTTCATGTATTTTGTATGCTCAACATGAATCTACCTGAAAAAAGTGTCATTCTTTTATTTTTTTCGCGATATCGAGATTTTTAATATCGAAAATGTCGATTTCTTCTATGTGTTTTTGGAAAAAAATTGATATCACGTATTTTTCGACGCTAAATATGAAGTACCCCCTTCCACGCCCCTTTCCCCACATGCTTTTATTCCCCACATCCACAATCATGCTACCCCCCTAACCACCCATCGGAAATCTTTGGAAAGGGGCCCACCGATCACTTTCCAACATTTGTGTGTGTCCGTGTGGGGGGGGGGCGTAAAGTTTGGCGACGCTTGTGAAAAGGTTGGAAAAGGGATTAGGGTGTCTTCGAATTCGAAATGATCCCAACTGGGAGGCATTTACAACTCGTAGGCATAAAAAAATATGTGAGTTTTAACAAAATCCAAGGTGTTCGATCTTTTATGCAGGTTTACCACGATTTTTTAATAAATTTTCATAAGTGAAATGCCACTCGACCAAAATGCAGATACGACTTTTGAATTTAGGACGGAAGAGACCGGATGTAACTATAGATGTACTATCGGTAATATAGATTGATGCAAACAAGAATACTTCTTGATTTCAATCCAAGAATAAGCTTTTTCAAAGCTGAGATTGGAGCCTCAACATCAGCCGCGCTTAGAACTAGTAGGTATCCCCGATATAGTTAGTCGCTGGCCACTTCACTTATCCACATTACATGCTGTTTTGCCACTCACCATGTTGTAGATACTGTGACAACAGCCTGAGAAGTTTGTTGCCAGGCAACAATGTAGCGAGACTGCTAGTGGAGGCAGCCTAAAGGTTGGTCTGGAATTTTATCGACGAGAACCCAGCCAAATATCGTCTGCTGTGTTCCAGGTGTAAAAAACACATCTTCTCTGGGGAAGTCTGGTTTTTACAGTACTATAGGGTCCCTGCAGTAAGTTCCTCGAAGACACGAGATTGAAGCGATGCCCCAGGTGTGGAAAACACATCTTCTTCGGGGAAGTCTGGGTTTTACAGTACTTTAGGGTGCTTGCAGTGGGTTCCTCGAGGACACGCGATTGTACCAATGCCTCAGGTGTAAAAAACACATCTTCTCCAGGGAAGTCTGGGGTTTACACTGCTTCAGGGTGTCTGGAATAGGTTCCTCGAGGACACGAGATTGATTTAATGCCCCAGGTGTGAAAAACGCATATTCTTTAGGAAAATCTGGTTCAATCTCGTGTCCTCGAGGAACTTACATCAGGGACCCTAAAGTACTGTAAAAATCAGAGTTCACAGAAGAAGATAAGTTTTTTACACATGGGGTATTGATTCGATCTCGTGTACTTGATAACCTCACTCCAGGGACCCTAAAGTACTGTCGAAACCAAACTTCCCCGGCGAAGATGTGTTTTTTACACCTGGAGCATTGGTTTAATCTCGTGTCCTCGAGGAATTCACTCCAAGCACCCTAGAGTACTGCAAATCCCAGACTTCCCAGAAGATGGTGTGTTTTTTACATCTGGGGCATCGGTTCAATCTCCTGCCTTCGAGGAACTTACATCAGGGACCCTAAAGTTCTGTCAAAACGAGACTTCCCCGGAGAATATGTGTTTTTTACACCTGGGGCATTGGTCCAATTTCGTGTCCTCGAGGAACCCACCCCAAGCACCCTAAAGTACTGTAAAACCCAGACTTCCCCGAATAATATGTATTTTTACACCTGGGGCATCGGTTTAATCTCGTGTCTTCGAGGAACTTACTCTAGGGACCCTAAAGTACTGTAAACACCAAACGTCCCCGGAGAAGGTGTGTTTTTTGCACCTGGGGTATTAGTGCGATCTCGTGTCCTCGAGGAGCTTACTTCAGGGACCCTAAAGTACTGTACCAACCAGACTTCCCTGACGAAGATTTGTTTTTTACAACTGGGGTATTGATTCAATCTCGTGTTTTTGAGAAACTCACTCCAGGGGCCCTACAGTACTGTCAAACCCAGACTTCCCCGAAGAAAATGTATTTTTCACACCTGGGGCATCGGTTCAATCTCGTGTCTTCAAGCAACTTACTCCAGGGACTCTAAATTACTGTCAAAATCAAACTTCCACGGAGAAGATGTGCTTTTTACACCTGAGGCATTGGTATAATCGCGTGTCCTCGAGAAACCCACTCCAAGCACCCTAAAGTACTGTAAACCCTAGCGGACCGAATGAACGGAACGGATACGCTACAGCGTATCATTATAGTATCCACATCGTATCCTCTCCGTATCATGCAAGAAAAACTCATTAAAGAAGGAAGATGAACATTTAACTTGTTAAAATTCGGATTATACGTGAAATTTTGCATTAGAAGGTCACGGAGTAATTGCAATCGTTTTTCTTGCAAAGATAAAAACTTTATAAAAATATAATACCTGACGACAACGTGGGCTGAAGGTGAATTCAAGCGTCCATAATCAAGCATTTATAATCGTTTAAGCAGTACTGCTTACACGATTATGGATGCACTTGAAGTTGCATTCAGCCCACGTTGTCAATAAGTATTATATTTTTTTTAAAGTTTTTATCGTTGCAAGAAAAGCTATTGCAATTACTCCGTGACCTTCTAAAGCAAAATTTCACGTAGAATCCGAATTTCAACAAGCTAAATGATCATCTTCCTGTTTTGATGAGTTTTTCTTGCATGATACGGAGAGGATACGATGTGGATACCATATGGATACGCTGTAGCGTATCCGTTCCGTTCATTCGGCCCGATATCTGGAAACCCAGACTTCCCCGAAGAAGATGTGTTTTTCACACCTGGGGCATCGCTTCAATCTCGCGTCTTCGAGGAACTTACTCCAGGGACCCTAAAGTACTGTAAAATCCAGACTTCCCTATAGAAGATGTGTTTTTTACACCCGGGGCACAGTAGACGATATTTGGGTGGGTTCTCGTCGATAAAATCCCAGACCAACCTATAGGCTGCCTCCACTAGCAGTCTAGCATCATTGTTGCCTGGCAACAAACTTCTCAGGCTGTTGTCACAGTACCTACAACACGGTGAGTGGCAAAACAGCATGTAATATAGATAAGTGAAGGTCAATGAAATTATTTGTAATAATATTTGAAAGAAACACTGGCATAAAATATTTCCATACGAAGTTGAAAATTATGTAAGAAACGTGCGAAAATTGGAAACAAAGCATGGTAATACAGTGCCAAATAGTGAAAGAATATTAGTCTATATTCAAACATTGGCAGAAAGTTATTGAAAAGTTTTTTTTTTTGCAGATTTTTAAACATTTTGTACCCATTCTTTACCTTTTTAAAAATATTTTGTACAGATAGGAATTCTTCCAGAAAGTTTAACTGTATTATGTGGAGGTTGAACTATAAATTCGTTAACCAAAGTTGGTAACTTATCTCCCTCGAATTGTTTTAATAATTCTGACTTGCAAGGTGGAAAATTTTGATGTTTTAACGTTTTTTGTTTTAATTTGGAACGAGTCGAAAGAGCTCAGGAGCAAGCTGTCTTTCTTGCCTTTTCTGATAAAAGAAATATTATAATCACACCCAGTTACTGTGTAACGACCAGGGAGAGGAATACACACAGACACTCCTAAATCTCCATGCAATTCATTGGAATTAATGAACCTTTGGGAATTTCAAACTGCGACCTTCATTCAAATTTTTGATTAAAATGTTAGCATCATAATCGATATGAGCCTCGATTGTTTTTCGCACAGTCTTTACTTTTAAAAAACGTTGTTTTGCCAATGCGCGATAGAGAATTTCACTAGTATTTCTTTTAATAAGAAGTTTCGACGTTCTTTCGGAAAATCGGTTGGTGCAATTTGCTCTATTCCAGTGTTATGATAATCAAGTCTTTGACATTGTCGAAGAATATGGTCTGCGTCCTTAATCGAAGGCGTTTCATAGCGATCGAAATTTATAGCGATTTTTCTGGCATTGTATGAAACAAGAATTTGTGATATTTTTTTGGGAATATAGATCAATGTTAAAAGTACGTCTTTCGTAAGATGCAGCAAGAAAAATCCACTCTCGATTCTTGTTTCTAAAGAACGGTATATGCGTTAGGGGGTACGATATATCTACTTGTGATACAAGTGCGCCAAATGGACGATTGCCGATGAGTGTGACACTTGCAGCATGAGCAGGAGGCTCGAAGCAGGAGTTGGATAATAGCTAGTGCGAAAACGAAGACTATTACGAGGAGCTGAAGACAAATACTGCAAGTACACGAGTAGAAATTGCCTGTGCGCATGTATCATACGCTATTTTTTCTTAAATCATCCGAGAAAATTTTTCGTACTCTTCTACACTTTTTCACTAAATTTCACATTCCTTATGCTGATTTGCGGCTACATTTGTGTATAATTTTTTTGGAAGAATTTCTAAAAATGTTTTTATTTTGCCGGCGTGGAAAGTTACTCGCAAAATAGATTTTCTGGTGGGTGGAGTTCCGAAAAACGCTTACCTCCGATTAATTTGAAACTCCGTATAATTATGTATTTTGACGTGCTGATCACGACTATGATAGTGAAAATACCCGCAAATTTGATTTTTAAGGTCATAACCCCAAAAAACAATAAAAATTTCATGTTTTTCCGTTTATTTCAGTAAATAATAAAAATTTACAAAAAAGCTGTAAACAAAAGTTGTCGTTTTTTTGAAAATACATATTTTGTGTTTTATATATTTATACTCTACGACTGACGGTTTTAGAGAAAAGAAGGGAAAATAATGGGTACGAACTGTAGAATTGCTTAGGTCACACACGGCACCCATTCCAACGAGTCATGGGGGGCGGGAAGGCATCCTTATGACTGGCCACAGAAATAACTTAGGCCACACACGACCCCCTTTCCAACGTCTCATGGAAGGCAGGAAAACACCCCTATAAATCGCCAGAGAAATAATTTAGGTCACACACAACCTCTTTCCAACATCTCATGGAAGGCAGGAAAACACCCCTGTGACTGGCCACAGAAATAACTTGAGTCTCACACGACCCTCTTTTCAACGTGTCATGGAGGGCGGGAAGGCACCCCTGTGACTGGTCACAGAAATAACTCAGGTCACACACGACCCCCTTTCCAACGTCTCATGGAAAGCAGGAAAACACCCCTATCACTGGCCAGAGAAATAATTTAGGTCACACACGACCCCTTTCCAACATCTCATGGAAGGCAGCAAAACACCCCTGTGACTGGCCACAGAAATAACTTAGGTCTCACACGACCCTCTTTCCAACGTGTCATGCAGGGCGGGAAGGCACCCCTGTGACTGGCCACAGAAATAACTTAGGCCACACACAACCCTCTTTCCAACGAGTCATGGGGGGACACCCCTATGACTGGCCAAAGAAATAATTTAGGTCACACACGACCCCCTTTCCAACGTGTCATGTGGGGCGGGAAGGCACCCCTATAACTGGCAACAGAAACAACTTAGGTCATACACGACCCCCTTTCCAACATCTCATGGGGGGCGGGAAGGCACCCCTGTGACTGGTCACAGAAATAACTTAGGTCACACACAACCCCCTTTCCAACATGTCATGGGGGGCGGGAAGGCACCCCTATGACTGGCCACAGAAATAACTTAGGCCACACACAACCCCCTTTCCAACTTCTCATGCAAGGCAGGAAAACACCCCTATGACTGGCCAGAGAAATAATTTAGGTCACACACAACCCCTTTCCAACATCTCATGGAAGGCAGGAAAACACCCCTGTGACTGGCCACAGAAATAACTTGAGTCTCACACGACCCTCTTTCCAACGTGTCATGGAGGGCGGGAAGGCACGCCTGTGACTGGTCACAAAAATAACTTAGGCCACACACGACCCTCTTTTCAACGAGTCATGGGGGGACACCCCTATGACTGGCCGAAGAAATAATTTAGGTCACACACGACACCCTTTCCAAAGTTTCATGTGGGGCGGGAAGGCACCCCTTTAACTGGCCACAGAAATAACTCAGGTCACACACGACCCCCTTTCCAAC
>CAKNWT010308231.1:1673-11990 GCA_932066315.1 Andricus coriarius | reverse complement strand
GGTACTCAGCGTGTGCATGACATGCTCTGCACCTATCGCTCGGAACTTCTTGACATAAAATGCGGTCACGGTATGCTAAGGTGGAAATGACACCGTCCTGGCATGCGAAAATGAAACCCTCTGTACCTGAATTAAGCCCTGATGATCTGAGGAAAGCAAAAGTTTGCTCCTTTGACAAGGACTGCTTTTCTACATTTCTGTGAAAATTTCCGTGCATTTTCTTGTCTAGCAGCTCTTGATGGAATTTTTGAACTTCTGCTTTCTTCACTTCGGCTTTCAGAAGTGAAGCATCCAGATGGAGTAATGCTCGTGGTTCCTGACCATTCTTAGGAGAGGATCTCTGCCATTGGCTACGATATAAGCTGCACTTATAACAATTCGGTTATGAAGACACTGGAGATTGAGAAGTCCGCGTCCGCCTTGACCGCGTGAAATGTATAATCGCGGAACGTTCAAAGAAAGGTTAAAATTCAAGACTTCTGTCTGGAATTTTGGAATTATGAATTACTATTTATTGGTTCAATATTAGAACTGAGCTTATCATAATAATGACTGAAGAAAAAATAACCTTTTTCTAAGATCAAAAGTTAACAACAACAATAATTAAAGAAAAATAAATTTTCTACGAGGAAACGGCCGGTTGGACATTTTCATGATGAAAATGTCACTAACAATCTATATTATTTATGTTTAATAAACCTTAAAGTATGTAAATGCCTTTGTAGATAATTATGAATCATTTTGGTCAGGAAAATCAATTTAGCTATGAAGAAAACTGATTTATTGAGAATTTGTTTGTAAAAATGTTCGTAACAACAATAAATGTTGACTAATACGAATTTTCCGCTACAAATTATGACTCTTATGAAAAATCTTAGCAACTAGCGTGAAACAAACAAATTTTTCTATAAGAAAAAAACACTAGTACGAATTTGTTTATAAAAATTGTTTTTAATAATTGAGTTGAATATTATTAGAATTATTTATGTTCTATGAGTGCAGGTGTAATAAGCTTAGAATTCCATAAAATAATTACGTGGATTAGTTCAAAGTGGACTATTCCGCATCTCGAACGGTGGTTATAAGTTATCCTATACTTAATAGAAAACGAATCTTTTCACAATTTTTATTCAACGGGTTCTAGGCTTGGACATTAAAGGGTTAAGATAAAAATTCAAAACGCTAAAACGGCAAATTTTGTAGCTTCATTTCATTATATATTGTTGCTCTGTGGAAAAAATGGGTTAATTGCAGAATAGGGGCGTCAACCCTACTTTGGCTGGAAACAATTTTTTTTCGGCAACAAACTATTAGAATCTTTCATTGAACCATAAATGAAGCGATTTGACAAGGCAAAAGATTAAAATTATTGTTACTTTTGTTACTACGATGTCTCAAATGTGTGTGTTTCACGATATCGGAATGATCATATTATGATGGAGATTATTAACATTATTTTTGTGACCAGTCAAAGGGGTGCCTTCCCGCCCCCACGAAACGTTGGAAAGGGGTAGGCATTTTACCAACATTATTTTTGTGACTAGTCGAAGGGGTTTTAATTAATTATTTACAGTGTTTCTGGCCATACGGATGTTTAAAAGCACCTAAATCGTGAGTTAAATATGACCATTACGATATCATGGACAAACCCATATTGGAGACATCGTAATAAAAAAAGTAACAATAATTTTAAACTTTTGCCTCGTCAAATCGTTTCATTTATCCTTCAATTGAAGATTCTAATAGATTGTTTGCCGGAAAAAATTGTTTTCTGCCAAAACAGAGGTGACGCCCCTATTCTGCAATTGCACCGAAAAAATTAACAAATCACAAACCACAGTTCTCTTAAAAATTTAATGCTGAACATTTCTAAAAAATAGAACTTTTAAATCGGTTAAAAGATACGACCTGTGGTTGATTAATTAAATTCCTATTTCAGACCACTGTGACACGGGAGTTTTCATAATAAAACCATGAATGGCATGAAAAGCGAGTGAAAGTATATGAGAAAAAAGGAACTTGTAGCGAAATGACCTCGGCCTGCCAGCGGAAGTATTGGTTGGGACGGGGTCGGGGGGCGATGACACCAGGAGGGTCTTGAGGGGCGGACGCGTCGAAAGGAAAAGAAAACCACTAAATTTTAATACTTATTGAATATTATAGTCTTTTGTCGATGAAATTACTGTGGAGCTAGAGAGAAACTAACTTTTCTCACAGCTAAAGATTATAACCACTTTGGTTCGGCCTAAGTGTATCAAAAACAGTCATTATATCAAGGAAAAAAATCTCACTAAAATAATGACAGCTGGAAGACAGACAGACAGACAGACAGAGAGAGAGGAAAGGAGGGAGAGAGATTGGTAACATTCATTTAATATAGGTGGCGATAGGTGACGATACACTTCTTGTTAGACAGCTACTCACCAATTCGCTATTAATTGCTCTTTCTATCTTTGGCATACTCGCTCTGTCTCAAGTCTTACGAAAATACAAAAACACACAAATCGAGCTACTTTAAAACTAGGACGTCACACCGTGCATACTGAGCCCTCATTTGTAACTTATCGACCACACCGACAGACTTCGCTCAAAACGCGTACTTTCGCGTTTCTCTATGGAGGCATGAGAATACGCCATTTTTGTAATTGCGTTCAAAAAATAAATGTACTGTAATTTCTTGGTTGTGAAAAATTCCTGGTTTCCGATCCTGTTAGTCACCCTGGAATAATGACAGCGTAGAACAAAAAAAAACTAATCTTACTTGGCTTATGTCCGGTGAAATCTCCACATTTTCTTTATTCTGCTTTTTCTTATTCTTCTTCTGCGAATTCTGTGGTTTTAACTGAGATATAACCGCTACGCAAATAGAACCCAAAATGGAGAGAGTTTCTCCGCATGTCGATGCTCTCAAGAAAAATTTATTAAAAGAAATTGGCTTTTCTTGCTCTGGTATAGGCGGTAACTGTATACTTGGAGACTTTCTAAGTATTTCAATACAATTTTGATCGGGGTAAGAAGATAGAGAAAGAGACTCTGCAAGGCAAGCAATTGCAATCAGCTGCTCTGAATCATAAATTTCTCTTAAACGCATCACAGCATCCATGGGTATTATTACACTGTTGACTTTATCTTTTCCATCCTCAGTCCAAAAATTCTGAAGAACTGATGGAATACTTTCACGAACTAGTGTTCTCATATCTTTAGACAATTTCGTGAATAGTAACGTAGTATTAGATTCAGCAACAGATGCCAATATTCGCAATATCAGACTGCGTGCCCTCAGTAAGCTTAACATGCACTCTTTAGTTTCTTTTCTCATTCTAGGATCGCCATCTTTTGTGTGGATCGGCTCCCAACCGACAATAACCTGTTGGAAAAAACTTCTTTACAAATTTAATTTCTATTGCATCGTCATGTAGTTTTGCTGTCGTACATTGGGCTTATACGTGCTACTTTACAGACAAGCTTACTTTTAAGCATTAAAAATTAACGACATTTTTTGTTATCATACCTCTAGGTCTCGATTATCCCTAAGAAGATCCCACTTAATTGAATCTTCGGATGGTTCAACATGCATAGTTCCTAGCGTAGACATAAATGCAGAAGAATCTTCGCTCCGAGTCAACTCTATCAACATTTTGTCTACAGTCGTTGTAGCAAAGTGAATTGATTTTTCCAAACGGTCCCTCAAGTCGACGAATTCTTGAATCTTCAAAAAACTCCCATATTTATAAGCAAAGGTCAAGTGGTCTGCGCTCTGAAATTGTTATGAATTTTCTTTAAGACCAAGTGTCAAGGAACCACATTTTTTAACTGAAAGACACGCACATCTTTGGAATTACCAACGAAAAATTTAGCCGTCTGTTCGAGATTATGAGAAGCGTGTGACAAGAGTCCCAAAGGTGCAAGCAAAGGCGTGTGTAAAAATCCCAGAGAATCTAGCTGAATGTGTTTTGCATCTAGTAAAACGAAGGCATAATCAGCTGCTCCTATGAAACCCGCTTCTAGGTAAATCCTTACTAAGAGGATCTTTACGTGAAAATTAGAAGTACTTGATGCTAAACATCGCTCCAGTAAGTCCATCGCCCTATAACAAGAAAATATTTTCGGTATTTTATAAAGCATCTACATATTTTATTTTAATTATTGAAAAACTTCTTTCTGAACATACAGTCTCGGTCAGAATTGTCAGCCCACTAAAAAAAATTGTATTAAAAATATGCCAAAATAGAATGTGAGAAAGACCGACCTATTTTCTCTGACCAATTTTCGATTGTCAACTTCCACTTTCTACATGCTTTAGGGAAACTATTGGAAAAATTGAAACTTCGCTCAATTAAAGATTAAAATCTCCTCTTTAAAATGAGACAAAAACATAATGATATATTTAATGTTTCTCGAATTATGATGAACAATGTGGAAGCGTTTCCAAGACGAAAATCGCTCGATTGAGTTGAGGACGCATTCTTTGGTCTCTTGTTTCCCATTCGTTAATGACTGCCGCTCGACGAACCGATTTTCGTCCTGGGCACCCTTCCACATTTTTCATGATATTCCGCGAACCAGTCAACATTTCATTATGTTCTTGTTTTCAATTTACGCGGATAATAGGTCGGCCTTTCTCACTTGCGGGACTTTCTCAACGGGAAATTTAAAAAGATTTGTAACGGTTCTTTTAAAAATCTTTGTAACTATTTTGTTGCTGAGATAGCTGAGATAATTCTGGCCGGTATTGTACCTGTAAAGATATTCCGCTTCACCAGTTTCATGCCATAACTGGTGTAACAAATGAGTAGCTAGCAAAATATATGCATCTGCTGGACAATAATCTGTCGTTAGCCTTTCCTGTTCAGGACAAAGTTTATTTCCTTTTTTATATAGATCACAAAATCGTAGCACAAGCTTTTTCATCTCCTCTAAATCAATTTTAGGAGAATGATGCATCCCACAAAGACGTCTTAATTGGTGGAAGTGAATGTATCTCTGCATTTTGTCGATAGACTCAGGATATCCGTCCTTTCTGACGCCAATATCTTTCTCGATCTGAAAAATAATAATAATGAACAAATCAATGACTACCATTTAATTCAATTATCTTAAAGGATTATATAATTTTGAGAATTATCTTTTGTTTTCACCTTCTCCAATAGAAGATCTTTCTCAGGGGTTGACAGAAGATGTAAGTACATTTTTAAGTCGCTGACCACACAACCTTTCGATCCGAACTTATTAAAATATTTATGCATGTCTTCTACCTGACTAAATGGACACTCGATTCGAGTTTCCCGTGCTGTTTTAAGTAACTCAAGACGGGCAAGCTGGGGAGCTCTTGACTTTTTATCAGCTACAGCTGCAGTCTCATCCAAAAGTTTTAAGCAATCCTCTAATGATTGACATTTCAGAGCAGCAAATAGGTAATCCTTGTAAAATGTCCAGTTGTCAGCGCTGAAAATGAAGTATGTTCAAGATATTAGTAATAAGAGGGGATTATGTATATGCTCTCGTAACTTAAGTGCGTTGACGGAAGCCGAGAGATGAAGGGGGCGAGGCATCTTTGGATGTAAAGTGCTCATTTTTAGGCCGTGTTTAGGTTCACCGATATTCTCTGAACTTGAAAAAAATATTTTCGATGGGCTCAGGGAAAATGAGATTTTTGTTACTAAATTTTTCAGATGATGTATATTTTTTTAATGTCAAAACAATCTCCAACCGTTTAAAAAAATGTCTATCTTTCTTTTCAGACCGAGAAACCGTATTTCAAAGCCAGCAATGATTTGTAGTACAGCCCCTGCTAGCCGTACTCATAATTTCAGACGGTGGTAGTGTAACTTATTTTCACTGACTTTTGATGTTAGATTTAGTTTTAATATTTTTAACTTACCGATCGACGTCCTTGAAGCATTAAGTGCTCTTAAAAGTTAATAAGAACTTCAGATAGGCATTATATTAATAGTTGATATGGTTTAATTTTTATTCTGTAATATAATATAAAAACTGTCATTAATACATATCATTTATTTAATAAAACCCGAAATTCCGTCTGTACTTAAAAAAAGTATCTTTTAAGGGAACTTTGACTTACTTTCTTCAAAAAGTGACAGTAACTTATAACAAGTTTCGCCCTGCCTATACATCTAATCGATTCTTTGGTATTTGAGTAAAAATGTTTCTAATGGCGTTCACTAAAGCAGTGCACGTATAATTTAACGAATTCGATTTTTTCACATTTTGGCCAGGATAGTTCTCGTCGTTTGCCTAATAGCAAGAAGCCACAAGCAGGCAGAAGTAGATATCTAGTAACGGATGTTCTGAATCAATTAAATTTTATTCAAATATATTTTTTAGGGATAAAAACTTACAATGAATTTATTCTGATGTCCGCTGAGGGTATTTATAATTATAAATTATACTTATAATTATAAATTAAACTTATAATTATAAATTATACTTATAATTATAAATTATTCTTAGCCAACATCCAAAATTCTTCTTTCTTTCGTTGAGTGATAACCCAGCATGATAAAATTTACTGAAGATGATACCTTAGACGTAGAGGATGAAGGAACGCCCATTGTGCCAGCGCCAAGTCGGTCAAAGGTGCGATAAAAATGGATTCTTAGGGATAGATTTGATCGTTTTTCACCTGTCATTAACCAGCACAATGGAATCTACACCATATTGTAGAGGGCAATTAGTGCTTGCTGAAAATGTACTTGTGCCACCCTCCACCCGGTCAAGAACCCCCGGCATAATGGCCTAAAGGGGTTAATTAAAATTAACTAAGTGTGTATGTCGACCAGCACGATGAAAAAAATGCAAATGAAAGCTGTAAGCCCCCTGTACAGGAAAAAATTGTTGTGCCGGGGCTCAAGTGTACAGAAATAGGCGGCACATGCATTTCTGTGCGAAATTTATTTTCTTCGGCTGCAATACCCTTCACTTGCAATGACGAAATTTTCGAAACGAAGCATTTGAACAGTCCGAAAAAATATAATATGTATACTTTGATACTTCGAGGATATATGCGTCAAAATGGAATTTGAATACATTATGAACAAATACGAAGGTGCGATTGATGATGACTGAGCTATCTCTAATTAAATAATAAGCAAATTGTACAGTACAGATGTACCGTAAACGATTAAGAGCATGATTAGACATGCGGTGGAACGATAATTAATGAAAAGTACCTTAAACTTTAATACTTTCCAAGAAATGTTCCTACCAGTTCTATAGATGAAAGTGTTAGTGCGATGTCACAGCAGGATAACACTACTGAATGGTCGACCTCTTCAGAAACTGTAAGAGGATCCATTGCTCTGTTATCATTGGCGGCAAATTTATGAATAGTTCGACCCTTCGTAACAATAACATTCTACTGTGAGCGCACAGTAGCAGTCTCATAAATGGGACTCGAAGCATTTTCCTAAATTTGATTCAGAAACGAAACTTGTCAATTCATTGATTCACTTGAAACTTGAATGCGCTATTTTTCAAAATTAAAATGAAAATTAATTTTTTGAATTAATTTTAAATCCTTTTAATTAATTAACTAATGTAATAAATTAAAAATTTGGTCGCAAAATATTTGTCCAAAAAGTTTTGCAACAAATCTATTTTGTCAAAGGTTTCTTTTTTCCAAAATTATTTTCTCGACAAAATTTTTTTCAACAACTTCTTTGTAAACCTTTGTCGAAAAAAATTGTTTAAAAAAATGTGTGTTTCAATACTGGATTTCGGAATTTTTTTTTATAATTTATCTAAAAAAAAATTTTTGCAACAATTTGTTATTTACTTTTTTCAACAATTTTATTCGAAAATTTTTTTCTTTCCAAAATGTTATTCAAAAATTTTTTCATTCAAAAACTTATTGAACATTTTTTTTTTTGAACAACTTTTGATATCATTTTTTTTAAACAAATTCTTTCAAAGACATTTCTTTGTATGAAATTGTTTTTCCAAAGCAATTAATTTACAACATCTTAACATATTTTGTTTCAGAATATGTTCAGACTTCAATTAATGTCTCAATCGTCTACGAAACCCTTCCTCGTAGGCACTCACGGCCTACAAACTTTACATTTTTGTCTTTACATTTACATACTTACATTCTGTATTTTACATTTTTTAAAATTTAAATAAAAATTAATTATTTCAATTAATTTGAAATCCTTTTAATTCATGAACTACTGTAATAAATTAAGGTGCAAACGTTTTTTTTTCAGTATTCCAACAAATTTATTTTGTCAAACATTTATTTGTCCAAAATTATTTTCTCATACGTTTTTTTTTTCAACAATTTCTTTCTAAACTTTTGTTAAAAAAAATTGTTTCCAAAAATGTATGTTTCAATACTGGTTTTCGATTTTTTTTTTTGATTTTTTCAAATGAAACATTTCTTCAAAAATTTGTTGTTTTTTCATTTTTCTAAAAAAAAAAAAAATTTTTGCGACAATTTTTTTTGAACTTTTTTCAAAAATTTTTTGGACAGAATTTTTTTGAAACAAATTTGTTCAAAGACATTTCTTTGTATGACATTGCTTTTCCAAAACAATTCATTTACAACATTTTTGCAGTTTTTTTCATAATCTGTTCAGACTTCAATTAACGTCTCAATAGTCTACGAAACCCTTCCTTGTAGGCACTCAGAGCCTACAAACTTGACATTTTTATCTTCGGAATGAGCTATTTTTAAAAATTAAAATTAAAATGAATTATTTCAATTAATTTTAAATCCTTTCAATTCATGAACTATTTTAATAAATTAAAAATGTGGTCGCAAATTTTTTTTCCAACAAGCTTTGCAACCAATTTATGTTGTCAAAAATTTATTTTTTCAAAATAATTTTTTTTTACAATTTCTTTGTGAAGTTTTGTCCAAAAAAAATTTTTCAAAAAATGTATGTTTCAATACTGGTAAATTATTTTTTGTAATTTTGTCCAATGAAATATTTTTTCAAACATTTTTTTTTTTTTCATTTTTCTCAAAAAAAAAAAAATTTCAACAATTTTTTTTTCAACTTTTACCAAAAATTTTATTCAAAAATTTTTTTCTTCAAAAAATGTTATTCGAAAATTGTTTTCCTTCAAAAATTGATTGAAAACATTTTTTTTCTGAACAACTATTTCGACATAATTTCTCGCAAACATAACACTTCATTTTCACTTTTACGCGAAGTGGGCAGCGACCTAGACAAGACTAGACTAAACACAGTAACTAAATAGCGTAAGTAAACACCGTAAAGTCGTAAACCGAAACCCTCAGAAACCTTCCCCGCCGCACCGCACCCACGCAGCAGCCTACATCCCAACGAAGATGAAGACTTACCGTTCCTTCTGAAATATTGCAGCCGAAGAAAATAAATTTCGCACAGAAGTGCATGTGCCGCCTATTTCTGTACACTTGAGCCCCGGCACAACAAATGTTTCCTGTACAGGGGACTTACAGCTTTCATTTGCATTTTTTTCATCGTGCTGGTCGACATTCACACTTAGTTAATTTTAATTAACCCCTTTAGGCCATTGTGCCGGGGGTTCTTGACCGGGTGGAGGGTGGCACAAGTACATTTTCAGCAAGCACTAATTGCCCTCTACAATATGGTTTAGATTCCATTGTGCTGGTTAATGACAGGTGAAAAACGATCAAATCTATCGCTAAGAATCCATTTTTATCGCACCTTTGACCGACTTGGCGCTGGCACAATGGGCGTTCCTTCATCCTCTATATCTAAGGTATCATCTTCAGTAAATTTTATCATGCTGGGTTATCACCTGTGAAAAAACGCAGTGGGATCTCGGACTATAAGTCTTCTGGCAGCTGAGGCTAGGATGTCCACTCAATGAAAGAAAGAAGAATTTTGGATGTTGGCTAAGAATAAATTATAATTATAATTTATAATTATAAGTATAATTTATAATTATAAGTATAATTTATAATTATAAGTATAATTTATAATTATAAGTATAATTTATAATTATAATCTCTGAAAAATGGTTAAAGTCTTTACTGCAACCTACAGCGCAAGCGCGGGTTGAATGTTGGTTGCACGCTTGTAAACGTTTACGTGGCGAGCGCGTACCAATTGCGCGAAGCCCCCTCCCAGCGTCATCGATAAAAAACGATCCTAGCTAATAAACTTCCGCTCGCCTGTGTCGTAAATGGTGTGCCACCGTCGAAGAGAAGTTCATAAAAGTACGGTCCACGAGACCAAGAAGGCAGATCACCGGTGTTTTCGGCTTAAGCCACATGGCCCTGACTTATTTGCTCCAACTCTTGCCCGAGCGAAGAACACCCGTGTCCAGGACCCCCCCCCCCCC
>CAKNWT010308215.1:0-14658 GCA_932066315.1 Andricus coriarius | reverse complement strand
TTTTTTATGTAGAATTTTATGTACTTTAATTTTTGTGAACGCGGAGTTTGCAAAAAAAACCATAAACAAACGAGTTATAAATAAAAAACTGTTTTTCGAAAGTTTACGCCACTGCCAAAAGATACGCAGAGGTTGGGGGAGGGGGATAACGAAAACGGTTCCTTATATTGACCCAAAGAACATTTTAAAACCATAATTTCTTTAGTCGGAATTAATGTCGAAAATGACCATTTTTTTTGCTCTGCCGCCTGGCCTAATTATACTAAATCCTCATTCATTTTTACCATTTATTCTAACAAAAAGTCTCTCATTGCATGCGTCCTACTCTAGTATAACGTGATTTACGGAAACAATACTAATTTTTATATTCGTTTTAAGCTGTGTACTAATTAGGGTTCGCTGATTCCGAAAAATCGACTTACGGAAACACAACTGAACCCGGGTTAGGTTGTTTTTTCACCCAGCGCTTCATGTGCAGTTTCGCGAGACACCTCGGAGCGCGTCGAATTACCCATAACGAATGACCCTTTCATTGTTATGAGATGCAAGCCGGTTAAAAAAACTGAAATTATGAAAGCATGGCGCGATTCAATTTCAATTAGCAGAATAAGCTTATTCATATAATTTGAAGAAAGTGAAAAAAAGATTCATGAAAATCGGTTAATATTTGCAGTAATACGTAATACTTGCAGCACACGAAAGTATAGCCAGATACACCGCACACTGGGACAAAATGCATTTTTTTCGTTCAAAATAGTCTGCAGACTTCAATTTTGCCCTGATTTGCAATTATTTGTTTTAAAATTAAAGTGTGCTAAATTTCAAAGAGTATTTCTGTCGGAGATTTTTGCATTTTTATTTGTTTATTTATTATATGTTTACTCAAAGCATGAGAAAGTCGAGATTTTTCGCAAATTCATTATTTACTCTTTAACAACAGTTTGCATATAATGAAAATCATCTTAAATCAATACAAGAGTACCCTCAGAATAGAAACAATTTGATTATTGTATATTTTAATTAACATAAACAAACTACATTAACAAATAGCCAAATATTGTAATTTTTGTTGAAAAAAATGTGGTCCCAAATGCAAATGCTTTAAATTATTGTGAGAGTGACTGTTAGTCACAATTTTTATACAACATCAACAATTGTAATTGTTATGAACAATTTTTTGCAAAAATTTGGAATTGGTGGTTTTTTCTAGTTCGGTTTTTCCTTTATCATCTGAATTGATGTAGACATTCGGAAAATCATATATATATGATTATATTTGTTAAAATACAAGAATCGTTGATTTTTTAAACAAATAAAATAACTAAATATAAAACTTTGGCCTAGAAAATAATGTGTTATGCAATGAAACTGCTACACATGTTTGTGAGAGAGATTTGGAGTAACTGTTACTGTGTAAAATTGACGAAATGTTTTTATGTATTTAAAAATATTGTAATTTTTATTGCAAAAAGTTTGTTCTTCTCTGGAAATACTTAAAATGATTGCGCGATTGATCATCAGTAACAATTTCTATGAAACATTAACATTAATTTGTGGTTTTTCAATTTCGGATTTTACTTTATCATCTGTATTGATGCAGATATTCTCAAAAATAATATAGGTTCAATTATATTTGTTAAAACACAACAAGTGTTAATCTTGTAAACAAATTAAAGAAATTAATTCAAAGCTTTGGCACTTTGACCTGGAAAGATTTTTTTCACTCAAACTGCTTCAAGTTTCTGTGAGTAAGATTTGCAATCACTATGTCCATAAAAAATAAACAATATACAATTGTTATAAGAAATGTTTGTAGTTACATATTTAAATTAACGATTTTTTTCAAATTTGGTCTCCTCTGAATCATTTAAAATATTTCAGATATTTTGGGAAATGATACATATGTAATTCTACTTGTTCATTTTATAAGCAATCGAAATGAATAAATGAAAATATTTGGCATTTTTCCGTTAGAAAAATCGGCTTTCGTCAATCCGGAGATTTTTTTTCAATGGTAGGTGGATATCAATTGTAGGATTTATGTTTCTTTTAGCCTCAGGTAACCAATAATGGGATCTGTCGCAATGGATCAAGAAATGGCTTTTTTAAATACATGAAAATTTCGTGATATTTAAAATTAAAAAAAATAGATAATAACAATTATTTATTAGTAATTTTACATGAAAATAGTGACTGAAAATCTCTCTCACCCAAATTTAAAGCAATTTTAGTGCAAAAAAAAAAGTATTTTGCAGGCCACAAGCCAAAGTATTATATTTACTTACTTCATTTGTTTACAAAATCAACTATTGTTGTATTTGAACAAATATAATTGAACCTATGTTCTTTTCAAGAATATCTGCATCAATTCAGATGATGGAGGAAAATCCGAAATTGAAAAACCACAAAGTCCAAAATTTTCAAAAAAAATTGTTTATAACAATTATAATTGTTGATGTTTTATAAAAATTGTGACTAGCAGACACTCTCACAATAATTTAAAGCATTTTCATCGAAGAAAAAATTTTTTTAAATAAAAGTTACAGTATTTGGCTATTTGTTAATGTAATTTGATTATGATAATTGAAGCATTCAAGAATCAAATTATTTGTATTCTGTGAGTACTATTGCGTTGATTGAAAATGATTTTTATTTTATGCTAACCGTTGCTGAAGAGTAAATAAGGATTTTGTGAAAAATCTCTATTTTCTCATACTTTGAGTGAACATATAATAAATAAATGAATGAAAATGCAAAAGTCTCTGACCTAAGTGCTCTCTGAAATTTAGCATACTTTAATTTAAAAAAGAAAATTGCAAATCCGAGCAAAATTGAAGTCTGTAGACTTTTTTGAATGAAAAAAATGCGTTTCCTCCCACTGTGCGGTGTATCTGACTATACTTTCGTTTGATGCAAATGTTACGTATTACTGCAAATATTAACCGATTTTCATGAATCCTTCTTTTCACATTCTTCGAATTATATGAATAAGCTAATTCTGCTAATTAAAATTAAATCACGCCATGCTTCCATTATTTAAGTTTTTTAACCGGTCTGCATCTCATAACAATGAAAGGGTCATTCGTTATTGGTAATTCGACGCGCTCCGGAGTGTCTGCCTCGTGAGTTTGACGAGGGTCGAAGGCTATGCCGCGAAAATGCACATATAGCTAACACTGAGTGTCACTGCGATCTGATGCTATTGTTCTTTTTTTTTGTTTATAGCATCAAATAAAAACATTTTTTGAAAAAACCGGCTCTGGCCATCAAAACAGACTAATATTATTTAGATGAGGTATACAAAATATCAGACAAAAATATTCAACCGTGTGCTGAAAAATGGAATCCCGTTATCTAACTCTGATAAATCCCCTTAAATGTCAGAGTAAGGTAAAACCGATTATGCTGAATGAGTAAGGAATTTAAACGAAAATCTATTAAGGTCAGGAGTGTCCACGTGTTGAAAATTATATGCTTTTTTAACAGTTTCTATAGATTTAACTAAACCTTTTGGATTTTAATTGAATTTGGTGATTACAACTACACGATAGTAGTATTCTAATCTCTAAACTTAAAATGGTGTGAATTATGTAAGAACATAGTGATCGGCTACAATATCTGAAAAAACAAATGTCTAATATCCTTGCGAAAATGTCTTCAAAATTGTTTAACTTTTTTCAGACTATGTATATAATTTTTTGTCACTTTGTCTTACGAAAGATGAGTGAAACCCATGTCAAAAGCAGTTTTTGGTGCCGATCAATGATTATACGATCGCTAATCACTGTTCTTATGGTCAACGAGGTGGCCAATTACTGTAATTCACCACATTTCAAAGGCCAATCATACAATCATTGGCCTATGCTAATCAATATGTCTTCATCGCCAATGATTGTGTTTTTGAACTTTATTGTTAATTTCTTTTAATATAAATAATCTTCTACTTTTAAAGATGACCTTATTATGGTAATTTAAATCTTTATAAATCTGATTATCCATCTGCGTATTTTATAATTTCGTTTGAAGCTTATAGTGCTTTTTACAAATTGTTGAACTGGAAAAATTTCTTAAGTCACTAATGTTTGTACCGATTATCCTAATCAGGAATAAAGATGAATAATCAAAAATATTTTCTTTGAATAAATTCTACAAAAGATCTCTAGCACTGTTTTTTTTCAATTTACAGATAATCTTATCAAAATAATATCAAAGAAAAAGTTGATGACATGTTTTTATGTCATCAACCGTTCTAATATGTTGAACATTAACCTGTAAAAAATAAGAAGAAAAATGGAACTCTTTTAATTTAAAAATGATAAGAATTATAATTTGATTAGCCTATCACTCATCTTTCAATTTTCAAATAAAAATAGATATCAATTTCTTGACAATAAAACTAAATAAATCAAATAATGCATCTGAAGTATTACTTTTCTTCTACATAACTTCATCCTTTATAGTGATGTGAGAAGTTCCGCGTTATTGAATTTTCAACAACTGCGGTGCGCTTAAAACCGACCAAGAAGGCAAACTTATCGAGGATAATCGGAAAATAAAAGTAAAAGAATATTATCAACAACCTGTGGTAAAGTTGGAAAGAGTTCTAGGCGCACTCCAGCAACGATCTCGCAATTACGGTTCCTGCTCTTGCGGTTTGGCAAGCCATTCTGATTCTGATATCTCAAGCATAGGCCGATTCATACGGCATTTAAGCCCTCAAATATAAAATGGTAATCGGTAATAATGTAGTATTCACAACCGGAACTACTTTACTAGGTACGCGAACATGCGACGAGCGTTTCAAGCCCGCTGTATATAATAAACGCGGGTTGTTACATTTTTGTTACCTGTAGGACGATACCAGTCTCAGTCATCTATGTACAATTGAACTACTCTATGTTTAAGAGTTTCAATAGACTTTTCGACAATATTTCAAAACAGTATTTTTATTTTTACTTCAATGACCATGTTCAGAACATATATTGTATATAATACTATTGCAAATATAAGTATTTCATAAGTTTCAGTGCGATTCATATCAGAAATTGCTTACTTATGCTAAAAAAGTGTCGGTTTTGTTGAAGTAAAATCAAGATGCCAAGAATTTCAAATGTATCACCTTTGAGTTAGAAATATTATTCATAATGATGGAACAATAGTATATTGTGCATCAAGGCAGCGAAATAGTCTTTTTACGGTTGAGCAGGAGTTTTTGCAAACACATTAGACCGTAAAAAGACTTCGCTGCCTCGGTACACACGATATTTTATGTAATAAGAGTATGGTTTCCGAGTTTTCTCATGATATTACGTCTCACGTTTGAGGTTAGTTTGAAGAGACAAGTACCGCATAGAACAGTGCACGTGGGTCGAAGTAACGAAAGCGCATGCTCCAAACCACGCCCAAATAACAAGAAACCACTCTTGTTACATAAAACAATTTCTGTTTGGAATAAAATAAAATCTCCATATTTGAATTACAAAAGTTTAAACAGTTGACAATTTGTTCAATTAATTTGAAAGTTGATAACTTTTAATTAAAAGGTATCAACTGATAAAAATAAAGAACTTTTCAATCATTTCAAATACTTTTACATTGTTGAATAAATAAACCTTCAAATTTGAAATATGGAAACTGAAAGTATTTGGAAATTGTACATTTAGAATTAAGTCTCTGGAATATAATATGACGAAAATGTATAAAAAACTATAAAAGCGTGCTAATGAAAATAATTTCGCATTGGAAAAATTGAAAAATGACCATAAGCAATTTGGAATCTGTAAAAATAAAATAATTTCACACTTTATAAGCTTAAAATTTAGCAATTTGATATTTTCAAAAATGCAGTTGTTTCAAATTGAAAGAATGCATACAAAGTTCCACGTTTTAAAATCTGAAAAGTTAAAAACTAAGCAATTTAATTTCAAATATTGAAAAATAGCACGCTATAAAAAATTAAAGTTTCAATTTGAACCGTTCTTAATTAATCATTAAAAAGCAAAAAAATGTCAAGTTGTAAGCATTCACTAATGAACTATTTCTAATTCAACATTTTCAAATCATTTGAACAAGTTTTAGTTTTAAAATTTAAACATTTAACGTTGAAGAATTTCTGATTGAAAGGTTTGCAAGGGGAGGAAATTAAATAATTCTAAATAAGAGTCATTTAAATCTGAATAATTTCAAATGATTAATGTTCGAAGTATAAGCTTTCAAAATTGAGAGATTAGAAAAAAAATTAAATTTACAATTTATCCACTTTTGAATTGGAAATATTTAAAATGGAACAACTTCCAATTGGAAGGAAACAAAGATTTTGATGAACAAACCATTAAATGATAAATAGAATGATGGTTGCCTCAAAATAAGTTTGCTCATTCCCAAAGAACTGTCGTTACTCAAATAAGTTCATTTAAAGTTTTTTATACAAATTAAACAGATCTTTTGTCTGAGGATAGCTTGGAACAATGCAATCCAAGATTAATAACTGTTTATCAGGGATGCCGCAAATAAACCCTGCTAAAACTATTTTATTAGTAAACCATTTTTTCAAGCCATCATTTCTTATAAATTTTTATAACCATTCACTGAAACAAATCGTTTAGATGTCCCAGCTAGACATTTAGGTGGATTTCGTCTTCTTTGAAAATATAGCTGTATTACCTACATTTTTAGGTAATACCATTTTTTCAGTATTTAATTACATAATGTAAACTCCGTTTGTTAAAATAGCAATTTGAGTTTGAAATACTAATGATTGAAACAAACTAATAATCATATTAATGCAGTACTTATTGCCAATATGGTTATTTTAACTAATATTTTTTCATTGCTGAAAAACTGGTAGAAAGTTTGAACAAATTAAAATTTCAATTACGGAACTTCCTCTTTGATCATTTAATCCTTTCATAAAAAATAACAGACTAGAGTCAAAATTTTTAAAAATTCTTTACATTTTCATTTTACAATTTATGTTCTATTTATTTGAACAAATTTTGGAGCTGCTAAGCCGTGTAACACACAAATAAGAAATTCATAAATTATCTGAAATCGATCAAAAATGTTTGAAGAATACGAAGAATAATTATCATTATTTTGTTATACGTTTTACTCAAATTCTGTATATGTATGTAAAATAGGAGGGTCAATGAGATGGGATATGCCGAAAAATATGATTTCCAATTGATTTTATATAAGCGAAAAATTCTAATTTTGTTAAAATTTCATAATAACTCACAATAGTAAGCATCCTATGAAGAAAAATGTGAGCACTATGGAATATGGTATGCAAACGTCGCACACTCCGAGTGATTTGAGTGCGATGTTACTAGCAACGAGAAACAACACCGCGTCTAAAACAGTTCCCACACCGATGTTACAATTTTGTGTCATGTTGGGTAAAGATAATTTTTCCGACATAATATGAACATTTTGCAGAACATAAGAATCCTCACTCGCGTCTTTCAACACCCTTCACGAGAAATCTACTAACTACTAACCGCACTATCTGAGTGACACACAAAGATCAGCCTTCAGTGACGGCTCAGTACACTACCCTGCTACAAAGAACCAAACTCAATTCAATATTTCATGGTAAAAAAAATGGCGATGAAAATAAAACAATATTCTCATCAATTGAACAAACATGAAGTTCGAATAAAATTTCTTAAAAACGGTAGGTATACAAGAACATATTCTAATTTATCATCCTGAATTTTATGAACTAATATTTTCTTTAAATTATCATCAACAACATAGTTTTAGATGCAAAATTAAATTAAAACCAGCGATAAGTCTTTATAAAAATTGTTTTGAAAGTGACATATTTCTTCAAGATAGAGATGTAAGAGACTCGTTATTTTATTTTCTGCAAATAATTAAGGATCTGAATTTCTTGCCTCACTTTATACCAAGTTAAGCAAGGATTTAAGGCAATTGAATACATTTACGTTGACATAAATCTCATCTGCGAATGGAACTTAAAGTCAACAGCGACGTCCCTGTACTAGATGCAGGGTGTAAGTTTACAACACAAAGACTCTTATTGGGCTTCCTAAACCTAGTAACCTATGAGAAAAGACACGAAGCTAAAAGAAGGGGCTTTCAGGTTCCCGGCTTCCAGAATAAGCACATAAGACATGCCTGCTTGTATAACTGACGTTGTAATATAATAATATTACAAAAATGACGAGACAGTACTTTTTTCCTAGATTCAATAAACTGACGGAGGATTGAAGTCAGCTGTCAAAGCTGAATGTGTTCGTATAAACTTATAATGTTTTCTTTATAGTGTTTCATAGATATGCATTAGTGGTCCAAAAAATAATTTTTAGGGTTTCATGGGCTTCTCCTGAAACCTTATAATAAGGTCGATGGTCTGTCCGTCCGTTCTTCTATTCGTCGTGTACCGCTACTAGTTCATAAAATATTTGTGCTTGAAGGTTGCAATTTGGCATGAACATTTATCAGCCCAAGAGTATTCGAAAAAAATTAATTCTTCCGTCTGTCTGTTATACTTTTCTTATTATCAGTGGTTGAAAGATAAGAAAAATAAGGAAATTTGGTTTTCTAGACCCCTATGCTGGAAGTTTTTCTTTTAGTAGAATTTGCATTGGTCACGGCTCAAATTGAAGCTCTTGGGGTGTAGAATACAATTTTACAAAAATTCTCATCTCGAATTGATTGTTTAAAAAGACTATCCAGATGAATATAGCCAAAAACTTTCTTAATCCAAAGGTTTTCAATTTTTAAGGCTAAGGCCTCACTAAAAAAGAATTAAGTTTAATTAATTAAATGAAAATTTTAGTTGATCTAAATTTCGCAAGGAACAAATTTTGAAATGCAAACAGAAAAATACTGGAAAATTAAATCATAATTAAAATATATTTAAGAAAAAGCAATTTTTGTTTTTGAAACAGCTAATTGTAACCTCGATTCATGGATGTTCTTATCTTTGAATTGGCTATGGGACATCATGAGTTTCATGTTTCATCGAAACTTCAAGTACAAATTTTTGGTTCGTAAGAAATATGGAGAAATAAAATAAGTTTGAATCCAAGTTTAAAAAAATACCAAATGTTTAAAAATTAGTTCTTTTATTAATTCCACTTCATTTTATTTCAAATAGGACCAACCTATTTTCCAGCTCGTTCTTTCCGTAATAGTAGCACTAGCGCTACACTTGACCCGTTAGATTTACGGAAAATCCCGTAATACTAGTCAGTGCCTTAATTTTAAAGTAAACTGTTCAATCAATTATTCATTTAAAACCTCTGTTGAAATTAATCCTATTTAATTCCAGCCATAATCGGAGTTCAATAAATTTTTCTACAAATACCTTCTTTGATAATTTTACCAATATTGTTGGATCGTTCCTTACAATATTTGTAGCTAGATCAAAGATAAATATTGCTCGTTTAGCTATATATTTTTTCCGCGGGGTTTGATTTTTTATACAAACGAGAAAAAATGTACCTCGGCCCATTACTCTAAAAAAAATTGAAAATAAAACTGACCAGCAGATCAACAACAATTAACATCTAATAATTTAATGAATCCATCTGGTCAATACCACTAGCATACAAAAATTGGCGCTTGATAGATGAAAAACGTGAAATATTATCGTCTCACTCTTTAAAGCAATAATATGTGTGTGTGTGTGCGTGTGACATTTCACGATCTCCCCCCCCCCCCCCCCGAAGAAGTGGCGGACTAACGTTAACTTACGACCACTCAACATTTTCGTTGAAGGATAGGCTTTCGAATGTAAAGTGGCATTGACCATGATTTCAACATGGCCGACCAATATGGCGGTCATAACGACATAAAGTGCCTTAGGCATGTGTGTAAAAATTCAGAATAGCGATACCAAATTCTGAAAAAATTCATGCAGTATCTTTTCTGGCTACTGGTTCGAATTCCAAGATCAAACTTTCAAAATTCAAGATGGTGGATCCAATATGGAGGACGAACACTTTTCAAAAATCAACGGATCCATACAAAATTTAGTATGCGGGGTTCCAAGTTGCTGATTACGAATCCAGAGTCAAATCTGTTAAATTCAAGATGGCAGATCCAACATTGCTCGGAAATAATTTCAACAATAAAAAAAAAGTGAATTCGTGAAATCATATGTAATTAACCTTATAACGTGGCCGCCGCTGGACGGCTTCATTTTAACAGCTCGACTGATAAAAAAATCCTCAAAAATAGTTCGTATTTGTAATTTCATGTAATATGTTCTGATATTTTTTTATCCTAAAAATTATTGTTATCTTTAATTTTGCAAATTTGGATACGAAATTGTGATCAGCAACTTAAAAAAACCAGGTATACAAAATTTTGTATGGTTTCGTTGATTTAAAAAAATTTGAATCATCATATTATTGGATCCGCCATCTTGAATTTCACAAATTTAAATTCCGATTCCTGATCAGCGCCCCGAGAAACCCCCGTATACCAAATTTTGTATGGATCCGTTGATTTGTGAAAAGTTCGTCCGCCATATTGGATCCGCCATCTTGAATTTTGAAAGTTCGATCTTGGAATTCGAACCAGTAGCCAGAAATGCTACTGCATGCATTTTTTTATCGCTATTATGAATTTTTACACACATGCCTAAGGCACTTTCTATCGTTATGGCCGCCATATTGGTCGGCCATCTTGCATTTTCAAAGTTTGATCTTGGAATTCGAACCAGTAGCCAGAAAAGCTATTCTAAATTTTTGCACACATGCCTGAGGCACTTTCTATCGTTATGGCCGCCATATTGGTCGGCCATGTTGAAATCATGGCATATGCCCCTTTGCATTTGAAAGCCTATATTTAAACGAAAATTTGGAGTGGTCTCAAGTTTACGTACGTCATCTCAATTTTTAAGCAGAGGGGGGTGGGGGGTAAAAGTGACAGATAAGAAAAATCGAATTTTCTGATACGTTTTTCGTGGCCCTGAAGATAAATTCCTAGCATAGCAAACAACATACTAGAAACTTTGAAAAGGACTTAAAATAAATCTTGAACCCTGGTATTTGAAACTACTTTATCGATAATTAATTTACCAGTGATGTTGAACTAATGTCATGGTACTTCTTTTTAATACTAAGAGCCTCTATACATTTCTAGTTTTGAAAATTACACTGTTTTCACCAAATTTTTAATGATTTTATAGGCGAAACCCTCATACCCAGAAAATGGCTTCCATCCCAAAATGAAAGTTCCATAGCAACGGATAAGAGGTCAGTAAGGGTGGAGGGGGCAGAGGTGTTAGGGCGTAAGTGAGGTGATATACGGTATAATAGAATGGTTTCTAAAAATCCAAATCTTAGAAATCAAATTTGGAACCATGTGGAATAGTAGTGTATTTGTACAGCTCTTTAATGAATGTTCTCTAGGAAATAATTTAGATTTAGTAGACTCCTGTTTTCAAAAAACATTTTTTAAATCTACAGAAATTTCGGGAATTATTTTAGATATTTTAAGCTTTTCCACTCATACAAATACAATAGAAAAAACTTTAACATGCTTCAAAATAGATTATTTGAAAAAAAACTCAGTATTTCGAAAATTTACTGTGCTTAAATTTATTAATTTTCAAAAGTGTCAAAATTTTGTCTAGTGTATTTACATGAGTAGAGAAGCCTCAAATATCTTAAATAATTCTCCCGACGCTTTTGTAGATTTAAGAAATGTTTTCTGAAAACAGGGGTCTACTAAACCTAAATTATTTCCTAGAGAACGTTCATTAAAGAACTATCAGAGTTTTTGGAGACGAGGTAAAAAGACGAGATAAAAAAAAACATTGAAACACACAATAATAGCAAATCTATGAAAATGATAATTTTTTCAAACATATTTTCATAACGTGCGCTCAGAAGGCCTTAATGAGTAGACACCAAATAATTTATACTTTATTAGAGTCCCAATACCCTACTTTTTCACATAGTTCCAAATTCGATTTCTAAAATTTGTTTTTTTCGACCAACCCTACCGTATAGGATACAGGGGTGAGTGTAGAGGGAGTCGAGGACAAGAGTTGACAAGGGTGATGGAAAGCAATCTATAGTGATGGAGTAAGGGGAGAGGGAAGGGGAGGTAAATTTGGGGACGAGAAGTCCGAATTGAAGGGTGGTAGAGGCAGAGTGTGACGATGGAGAGGGCAGAGGGTTACGGTGAGGGGGTATCAGAGCAACCAGAGAGAGGCGAGTAGAGGAGCTACATGCATATGAGGGAAGTACATAAAGAGAAGGTACAAGGAAAGAAAAAAAAAGATGCGTGAAGGGATAAAGAAAATATTAGCATGTTCCGTAGTAACGGCTAATGGTGAACGGGTGGGCAAGAGGGGCTGGGGAGAGTGAGAATGTAGGTAGTGTGGGATTGACGGGTCTTGGAGTCAGGATTAAAGGATATTAAGGGGGTGTTGTGGGTTGGAAATCCAAAACGCCTGGGTAAAAAAATAAGCCACCTAAAGTTTTGTGGAAATCATAATCATAATCATGCCAACGGCCATACCACGCTGGAAGCACCAGTTCCCGTTAGATCACTGAAGTTAAGCAGTGTTGGGCGCGGTTAGTACTTGGATGGGTGACCGTCTGATACTACTGCGTTGCTGTTGGCGGTCGTGGGTGTGGTGAGCCCATTTACTACAAATCCACCTTAAAAAGCACTACCCGAATCGGGTAGTGTCACGCTTACCCCTAGAGGCTCGCCGAAAGGGAAATAGCTTAATGATAATGATATACATACATAAAATATCTTTAGGTCCCTTTTAGGTCTTTATTATCCCTGTTCCTGCATTAAGATTGCAACTTAATTTTAGATGCAATTATTTCACCTAAATAAAAAATAATATTAATTTGTGTTAAAACAAATAATTTTTATTTGATGAATTTCAAACACATGTACTGATTTTAGGTGAAAAAATGATTTAGAAAGTCTAATGCGAAAATTTCATCAGAACATTACTCTGCGTTCTATAGAGGTCTAAAAAGACATTTTATTCCACACTCGACCGAAATGGCCACCTCTTGCCCCAGAAAATAGGGACAAAAGTAGTATATATTTCCCGTAATCCGCATTTGCGGGGCGAAAGTAAAATTTGCAAATGCAGTTTATGGGAAATATATGCTACTTTCGCCCCTATTTTCCGGACCAAAAAGTGGCCACAGTCGACAGTGGAATAAAATACTATATACAACACGGGAGGAAAGTAGACTTTTCCTTCGGATAATTACTGCCCTCGCGAGAAAAATCCACTCCTTTCGCCACTTGTTACATGACGTATTATTTTAATCCTAATCACTCCTTAGATAATTAGTTACAAAAAAGTCATTGAACTTTTTTCAATCACTTATTCACATAGAATGACCACGCGGATCAATAAATGCAACAAAAATTAACTTGAAATTTGTATACGCGTACAGGAGTCATATACGATCCGGGAGAACCCAAAGATAGGAAGAGGGGTATGTAGGAGAGGAGGAAAAAGGAAAGGGGCTGATGAGAGAAAGGGAGATCAAGAGGTATGAACACTGCACTGGGGTGATCCAAAAAATTGACATTGGTATAGACTATAGAGGGCATGCCCCACCCCCTAAAATTCTCTTCAAGTTTAAGCCAAGTCAGTTAATATTAAGACGTGCCGCAAAGACTCTAATAATCCCATAAGATTAACATGGGAAAATTGTTGGGTTGCAATTCTGAAAAGCGCATACCTTCGCCTAATTTGAAACTCTGTATACCTATGTATTTTGACGCGCTTATTACGAATATGATAGTGAAAATACACGCAAACCTGATTTTCATGGTGAAAACGATGGAAAACACAAAAAAATAATGAGTTTCCGAATTTATCTCGGTAAATACAAAACATCTCGGAAAAGTTTTTATACAAAAGTTGTTTTTTCCCAGATTTATGGTTTCTGAGAAAATCGTTATTGACATTTAGTTTGTACAACAGGCTTGAGTCCAGTAAGTATTCCGCCCTTCTGTGATTGGTCACAGAAATAATGTTGGTCAAACGTCAACCCTTTTCCAACTTGTCGTGGAGCGAGAAAGCACCCGTGTTACTGGTCACAGAAATAATATAGGTCACATTCCTACTCCTTTCCAACGAATCGTGGAGGGAACGGCACCCCTGTGACTGGTCACAGAAATAATGTTGGTCAAACCCCTACCCCTTTCCAACGTCTCGTGGAGGGCGGCAAGGCACCCCTGTAACTGGTCACAGAAATAATGTTGGTCAAACCCCCACCCCTTTCCAACGTCTCGAGGGACCAGGAAGGCAACCCTGGGACTGGCCATAGAAATAATATTGTCCAAACCTCTATCCCTTTTCAAGGTCTCGTGGGAGCGGGAATGTATCCCTGTGACAGGTCACAGACATAATTTAGATCAAACACTAACCCCTTTCCAACGTCTTGTTGAGGCAGGAGGTCACCCCTGTGACTGGTCACAGAAATAATGTTGGTCAAACCTCTACTCCTTACCATAACGTCTCGTGGAGGGCTACTCTAAAAACGCATCAATATGTGTCTGGTTCGATTTTGTGCAAGAAAAACCGGCCATTTTAGCGATTTTAAGGTATTTTTTGAGGTTAGGGTCCAACCAAGACCTGTTGGGCCAATTCTGATGGCGGATTCAGATTCAGCGCGTCAAAATACA
>CAKNWT010308206.1:2209-14915 GCA_932066315.1 Andricus coriarius | reverse complement strand
GATATAAAACACACATAACATTTTTAATAACTAATTTGATATTTTGAATGTTTTTATATGACCGCGCCATAATTATTGTAATTTATTTAAAAATTCCTAGGGCTAAGTAGTCCTCTAAGAACAACAATTATAGAATACATAGTTACTTAAATCTAAGGTCCTTAACCCTTGTGGAAATAGCCCGGGCTAGCCCTGGCACAACAAGGTTGCTGGTCGGGGGCTGGCCGGGCTATGTTTGGTTTTTAAGAGCCTAGCCGTGCCCTGGCCGAAGACTGGCTAGGCGAATTTTTTGTCAAAACCACAGTCGGGGGCTAGCCGGGCTTTGGTCGGGCAAATCTTATGATCAAATGCTCAGACGGTAGCAGGCCGAGCGCTGATTGGACAAATGTTATCAATAAATGCTTAGTGAAAACAGTATAACCAAAAAGAAATTTTGTGAGCATCATTCAATTATCAAACCCTGTTTATAACTTGATTCTTTTTTCTAATTTTATTAAGAAATTGACAAGTATACAAATCTGCAATTGTGATAAATGTATAGCAAACATTTTTAAATAGGGATGATAATAAAAATTATAAATCAATGATAGCAAAAAATATTACACAGATACTAAATCTTTATTTGTGTAAACCTTTACAAACAAATAATAAAATATTTTAAATAATATAATACCTAATATATAATATTACTAATAAAAGAACTTTCATATATGACAGAATAAATTAAAACCCTATTATACTAATCAATTTTTAATTCAAAATTATGTTGGTGGTATTGAAAAGTAAAGTAACAATAGATGTGATGAAGAGCAGACGACAAAAGTCTTGAAACAGCGAGATTTTTGGCGTGATTTTAAAATTAAAAATTTCTAAATTTCTAAAAAAATATGACTGAAATAAATATATTAATTTCAGCCACATTGATTGAGTATAATAGTTCCGAAATCTTAATTATGGCAATTTGAAAATCCCGCCGGAAAACTCGCAGTTTCGAGACTTGTGTCTGCTGTTGCCTCTTTTTTCGATTTCATCACTGTTGACTTTTTGGCTGGAAATTAAATTATAATTGGAAGATTTTTATTGAAATGCATTCCAAAAAGTCAAAATAAAAGGTGGCGCCGGATCTCGTGAACAGTCGTTTAAGGATTATTGTGGGAGAATGTAAATTTAATTAGCAGGTAAGAAGTATTGGTTTTAATTCAATGCATTAGGGTTTAAGTAATAAAGAAATTATAGGATTATATGAAGGTTTATAGGTTATGTGATCTTTTCTACCTTTTTTACTTATTTCGACTGTTTGTTTTATTCCTGGTTTGTTTCCTGCTCAATTTCTAGCTTTCAAATGTTTAAAACAAAAATTTATTAACTATATTTATTCGATTGTTCCAAAATTATTGATTGTTATCTAAAGTCTTTTACGATCTATGTAAAATAAATAGCCATGTGAAAGACATTGTTATAAGAATCAAATTATAATAAGAATATTCTTGAGAAAATTATTTAGGCCAATAATTAATTAACCTAATAATTTTTCGAGCATTAATATGCCAACAATTAATTTCATATCATAATATTTTTTCACCATAATGTTTTAGTCTTGGCTTATTCACCTTAAAGATCTCGGAATTACTACACTCATTACACTATTTGACACTTTTTTTAGCGATGGTACTATTTTGCTACTATTTTGAAGAAAATGACATTATAGGCACTATTTTCTCATAAGTGTTCGCTATAATAACACTATTTCTTCACTTTCAGGTTGAAAATGCAACTGTCTTCTAAAAAAAACTCGTCTTTTTGATTGGAAAATCCACTATTTGAATAATAATTGAAATATTTGGTTGAAAATTGATCTTATTCATTGGTTGGAAATTCAAACATTTTGTGGAAATTTCAACTATTTGTTAAAAACTCAACTACTTGGTAGTATTCCTTTTTTTTAAATTCAACTATTTTGTTAAAATTCGTCTTTTTGAATAAAAATTTGCTCTGTTTGGATAAAAATTTAAATTTTTTTGTAAAAAATTCATCTTTCTTGGTTGAAAATGACCTTTTTTGTTGAAAATTAAACTTTTGGGGTTAAAATTTCAACTATCGTCAAAAATGTTTTTTTTTCTAATTAAAAAATCAACTATTTGGTTGAAAATTTAACTGGTTGGTTAAAAATTTTAAAAAAAGTTGAAAATTGATCTTTATTTGTTAAAAATGATCATTTTTGTTCAAAATGATCATTTTTGTTAAAAATGCATCTTTGCGGGCTTAAAAGTCAAATGTTTTGTTAGACAATTCGTCTTTTGGCGAAAAAAATTCAACAGTTTGGTCTCGAATTTGTTTAAAATTTTTGTTCTGTACCCGGTAAGAAGGCTTGAATAGAATAGGATTGAAAATTTCAATTCATGTTAATACCTGATTTTCCCTTCGTTCTCTTAAACCAGAAACAGTAATTAGAAAGAAGCAACTGCTATACGTTTCAATACAGTTTGAAAAATATAATTGTCTACCTATCTTGAATTAATAGAATTTCGCGTACAATTTACTGACGATTATTAAATAATTTAGTATTACTATATGTATGTATAATTATATTAATGAATTAAATAATTATTTAATTAATTATTCAAGTTAACTTATGTTTTCAGAATATACAAATTCTTTTTTGTATCTCGGTATCACAAATCCTATTTCATTCAATTTAGTTATACCATTTGGAATTGAGGATAATAAGTTTCATATAAAGTCAATTCAGATTTCTTGAATTGAACTCACACCATCTCTCCGCATGTAATCTTGAATTCACTGTAATAGACCCTTCCTAACATGAATTAAAAAACCGGTAATTCAGAAAATTCAATGTACACATTTCGCGAATGAATTAAACTGAATTGAACAGACTTCATATCTAAGCTTCTTTTTGGAATAGGAAATAGAGTCATTAACACTAAGTGAATAGACGGGAATTATATTTCTGAGCCACTTATAACTTTCTTGAATATTGAAGCCTGAAGAAAAAATCAGGTATTAAAAATAATAGGATTATCTCTACTTTCACGCTGAAATCTTAAATTTTTAATTCTATTCTATTCAAGCCTTCTTACCGAGTATTGACTGACAAATCTTTCTCGGTTGACAATTCAACACTTCTGTTGAAAAATTGTATTTTTTGGTTGGAAATTAATCTGTTTTGGATGTTGTTTACTATACTGTTTTTATTTAAAAAAAATATTTGTTGTTTGACTTATAAACTATTACATTTTTCGTCGAGGGTTATCTTCTTTAGTTGAAAATTTAACTACTTTGTCGAACATTCGTCTTTTTGGATAGAAAATTCGTCCCTTCGAATTTAAAGTTCAGTTTTTTTTTTGTTAGAAAATTGATCTTTCTCGGTTGAAAATGAACTTTTTTGTTTGAAATTCAAGTTTTTGGGTTGAAAATGGAACTGTCGTCTTAAAAATTCGTCAATTTTGCTTGATATATAGCTTCATATAAATAAGTTTTATACTTTAAAAATGTTAGAACACTATTTTCACACTATTTTTTGAAATTTGGCCTGATGTTATTAAATATTTCAATTGAAAATACATGCATCCAATGCTTAATTATCATCATTATTTTATATATTCCATATTTAATGTTAACGTTAAGACAAGTATAATATTAAATTTACACTTACAGATATTTGAATATATAAAAAGGTATCAGAATTTAAAATATTTAATGCGACGATATGCAAATTGATTCGTACCATGATTAATAAATGTAAATATTTTTTGCGCAGTGTAAAAATGGCAAGCGAAGATGACTCGTATGAGTACTAGTTAATTCAATTTATTGATCCTGGTCCACCAACATGATTATCATACAAAAAAAAAAATAGAATAAAATTGATCTTGTAACTAAGTGGCATATGCTCTTCATAAAATTGAAACCCAATTAATTTAAATCCACTACAACACCAATTGATCCCGGCTGGGCTACGGTCGGACAGCTCGGCCATATCACGGCCTTGCTTCATGGCCGGACGCTGGCCAGCGCAGCGTGACAATGCTGGCCGGATTCCGACCAGAAACCCCGGCCACAGCCCGACTTAAAGTGGGGCTCCCCGGCCAGCTCCCGACTTGAAGCCGGGCTCTCCAGCCGGGGACTGGCCAGCTCCTGACTTAAATTTCCACCCGGGAAACGTAGACTGATAACGCAAAAGAAAAAAAAAGAAACGAAAGCAGTAGTGAGTAATAAACTCTGAAATTAAAGAAACCAACCAAAATTAAAAATAATAGCTTAGTTTCACAAAAATGTACTACATCTATAAAAATCTACAGCTATGGTTGTTCCATAGCATAAGCCCATGCGTATGTGCGAGGCTAACTTAAGCAGCGAATAATAACTTAGAAATAATGAATCAATTTATAATATTTACAAAAAAGCCACTGCCAATGTGTTATGTCAATCAATGAGTTCGTATTATCTAATAAAAATTTGAAGAAACTTTTCCTAAAATGATGCTGTGAGGGAGCTTCTCTAATACAAGGTGGAAGTTTATTCCACAGGCGAGCACCCCTTATCATGAAGGACCTCTGCATTTTGCAAGTTCTATGTGTTGGCATTTTATGGACTAAGCCTCTATCACTAAGTCTTGTCTAGTCAGGATTTCTATCAAAAAATATGAAGAATTCAAATATGGATTGAGGGATCTCATCTGCGAATATAAAGTATAATAGGTCACCCTTGAAAAAATTGCTTTTTTTTAGCGATATGAAGAGCTGTGTTCACTTTTAGATCAATTATAAATAAAACGTATACATGCACTTAGGGTTAGTTCTTATTTGCTATTTAAGTTATCCGTGATGTCATCGAATGCAATGCAACATTAATCAAAAAACGGTAAAATAAAGCTTTTAACTAATAGATTCCTGATTGAAGTAGGAAGGGTGTCTTTCTTTTATTGTAGCTGCTGTAAAATTCTCAAGGTGTTCTCGAGATGGTCATTACGTGTTCATTCCAGGACAGAGTGCTGTTCGTTAGAAATCCTAAATCTTTAAACATATCAAGGAAGGCAATCGATATATTGCAGACATCCTCATGGCAAGCGCGTGGGTTTTAATCGGATTTAGCATGAGCCCGTTCACCACACCTCAATGTGCCACGAAGTCTATATCGTTCTGAACCATGCCTAGCATATTTTCTAGATCAGACGCTGGTCCTGATAGCTAGAGTTTAATTTTTTATCTGCACATTTGTGATATTTGCAGAATTGCAACTCCCCACCTTGATCCCTTACTATTCCTGATCCGTTCCCAGATGAATCAGATAATTTAAAACACTTCAATTTTCTAAGTAAAAGGGTATGGTTTTCCTGGTCGAATGCCTTGAAAAAATCAAATAGAATCACCACTGTGACTTCTTTTCTGTCCATTGCCAATTTGATATCGGTGGTGAACTTAAGCGACGCTGTTAAGGTGCTATGTTTAGCTCTAAATCTAGATTGCAAAGTGTCCATCAATTTAGTTTTATCCAGAAAATTTGTCAGCTGGCGATGAACAATCCGCTAAAGCGGCTTAGACAGAGCGTTCAAAATAGAGATGACGGAAGACATTTGGTAAAGAAGGCTTTGAGATCTTTGGAACAGCACTGTAAAAACTAGGATACGAATTAAGACCTAATTTGGTATGAAAACAGTTCACGCAACAAAACAATTGCACTTCAGTTTGATCCACGAATGTAATAATAGAAGGTCGATTTGTCGATTGAAATAGGCTTGAAATGAGAATCATCTGTGAACAACTGAATCTGATAAAACAAATTCTAAACTGTCAAGTTCAGAAACCACGTAACCCCGATATGACATTGATACTCCGCAATCGGACTGGTCCAACCTAAACATTTTTTGTTTTTCGTAAGATCAAAGTTTGGAACAATTGAAACAATGCACCCCGTGAATCAATTTAGTTCGCTATCTCGGATCATTTATCAATCTGAAGTTGGAAAACTAAACAAGACAGAGTCTGATACTAAAATAGACTACTTGTGAGATCCTATTAGAATGCCCAAAAAAGGATCATGGATAAAAATGAATGTCTAGTTTTTAATGTGAGGACGGATGGCTGCCTTTTGCCAGCTATCTGGGAAAATCCCACTCTGTAGCGAAAACTTGTGACTCTGCAACAGAATCGGAAAAATAATAGGCAGGACAAGTCTGATCATTTTAATAGAGATATCATCTCGGCCAATAGCAATTATCCTTTTTGTTCCTATTTCTGATGGAGTTGTAATTATACTTGCTGTGTGAGTCTCTAATTGTTGTTTGCACTAGGTTGCGAAGTTTATGGAATCCTTTTTGAATAAGGGAATTTTTAGTTCTGTCAGCTAGTCTATGTTATGAGTCTCAAGCCCTCATTAAATATCTAATTTCTACAGTTAGCCATGGTTCAGCTACTTTGCGTGGACTTTGGACGAAGAGTAGCGCGAATTTGTCAAATGCCTCCGTTAAGGTAGCAACATTCCCATCATCAAATTTTCGTCATGAAATTCCTGCACTTTAATATTATTAAGACCACGGATCTGCGTGGCAATCGGCCTGGTTGGAAGCCCGAGTCGAAATTTTAATCCTACTTTAAATCTGCTGATTTGATTCTCTTAAAGCCTAAGCATTCCGAATTTAGTCCTCCTTTAGTTCTTCTATAATCTCAACTGTATTTTTCAAGCCCACTTAAATCCTCCTACAGTCTCCCATTATTTTCCAAGTCCTCCTTTAAACCTCCTACAACCTCCCAGTATTTTCAAGTCCTCCTTTGAACCTCCTACAATCTGCCAGTATTTTCAAATCCTCCTGCAATAATCACAACAGCATTTTGAAGTATTTTAATTAATGAGAGAAATTATTATTAATTAGGCGCTTTTATATTATATCATGCATACAAGGAGAAATAAAATACAAATAAAAAAATATTACTAGAATATTTGTATTCAATTTCTTTTTGGTTAACAGGTATTCCAATGTGGAGTTTATTATCAATACAAATATAAATGCAAACTGAAACAAGACTCGCAATTGGCACAATGACGAATTATTAAAGATATTGCATTTTTGTAAAAATGTTTCACTGTCGTGCAAAAAACTGTCGCCTCGAGCGTGGAAGATATCGTGGCAAACAAGTTGTCGTACAATTTCGAAATATGTATCTACACATTTGCATTCCTGCATTTCGCAATTACAATTGTGAACTTTAACAAAGCAATGGAGAATACCTAATTGTAATTCCCCATTCTGAAGGTATTGCACTGCAGATGAATATGATATCAGGAAAATGTAACAACTGATGTACATTATCGAACAATATCGTACTACAAACAATGTCTCAAATGCCCTCACATATTTCTGTAAAAAATCGCGACATACTTCAATCATTTAAGGTGAAATCACATCCGAACTGAGAATTGAAATTGCTGTGACTAAAAGGAGATAGTGGTCAAAATAATCATGTCTAAGAATGCCTTGAAGAACGAGAAGAGAATAATAGCAAAACTACATTTGCAATCCAGAAGCCTTCCAATGAACTATGTCAGTAAAGGAGCGTGACATTCGACGAACAAATTTTGGAGGTCTAATCGAAGTTAGTCTGTTATTAATAACATCAATGAAAGCATATACACTGTAGTCCCGCTCTACCGGGCGTTTCGGGGGTGCCCTCAATGGCCTTCACGATAAATCGGGACTCTCCAAGCCGATAGTCTTCTCCTTCTTGCTTGTGGCTTTTCATGGTGCCGAACCGTAAACTGCGCAACTCCGCTGAACTTGCAAGCGCCTCTCTCTCACCCTATTGGACCACCTTATCCAATATATCGGGATCCTGTAAAGTGGGATCCAGTGTAATAAGAAAGGTTGTGCACGATGTTCTACACCTAATAATAAATTCAACATTTTTTTAACGACGCCGCCATCAGCGCCGTGCATACGATCGATGCCCATACCTTTGGTGAAATCCGGCATTAATTAAGAAAAAACTGAAGACCCCTTTAAATCCATGACAGCTCCATCTACACTGTAAAAAAAGCTTTGGTGCTCTCTAAATCTGAATTAGTGAAAATTTCACTAATTAAATTAGTAAATGTATGGTTCACTAACAAAATAGTAATATTTTAAGGTTTGACTTTTAAAATAGTAAGTATTTTACTAATAAATTAGTATAAGTTTGACTAATTTCAATTAGTAAACATGGTTCACTATTATTTAGTAACTTCGCTTTACCAATTCAATAGTAACCTAGTGCGATCACTAACGAATTAGTGAATTGTAATGATTTCGACCAATCTGAAGTCATTTCCTTATATAGCTTTCTGCAGTTTCACACCAGGCCATGCCACGCCATTTGTTTATGTTTTGTGTCAGAAGCAGTCAGAAGTGAAGTGAAGCGTTCTCGAAGTGTTGAATTGTGGTACCTAACTTTATGAATCAAAGGATTTATACCAAGAGTAACTCCTGCTACTTCATCGGCTCATGCTCCACTTCTTTCAGATTTAGAAATTTAATTTTAATCTGTGACTGTGAATAAACTTATACATGAATTTATAATAGTGCATATTTTTTGTATTTCACCATTTTTAAGAATCTCCTGTTAATTTATATTTATTTAAAAAATATTAATTTTGTCACTAAAAATTAGTGCATTTTAACTATTCAATTAGTGACTTTCCACTATTTAATTAGTAAACACTGCAGCGACACGGACTACTAATTGCTAAATGGAATTTTACTAATTTCATTAGTGGACGATTTCCATTAATCAAATTCTTACTTTTCTACTAATCGTTAGTGACCGAATTCTCTCTAATTGAATTAGTGGAATTTCACTATCAATTAGTGAAATTTCACTAATTCAGATTTAGAGAGTGATATTCATAATCAGCTAGTAATTATACGTGCAGTATATTTTCAAATTACAATGCATAACCTGATTAATTTACGATACTACAGTATTTATTTGCAATCTGGTGTGATTTAACTTCGGGTCACAATGTAAAAATAGAACGAGGGTTGTTCCATTTGCAGTCGTCTGTAAAATTACTACGTCCGATGATGGAAATTATTCGATCGGCGTGGGACATAGTAAGTTTACGTAAGATGATAATTTTACTTGGGGCTTTAAGTCTACGAAAGTATATGTAAATTTTGATTATGTGTGCTTTTCTGTCGCGAGGGAGTAAGTCCGCCCTGACGAACGCCGCAGAATTATGTGCAGGACGTAAATTTTGACCATTCGGTATTCTAAAGTATGACGTTGTTTTGCACGTTATGTCAAAGATAATCTTTGTTTATGTCGAGTTGAATATGTGAAAATAATTTGTTCTTTTACTCGATAAAAATGAATTTTTAAATTTTTGTGTGAAAAGTTGTGAATAGTAGCAAGGTGGCTGTAGGTTAAAGAAAAACTGCAAATCAGTGAAAAGTCAGGGAAATTTGATAATCATAAGTCAAAGATGAAAAAGATATTGAAATTTGAATCACCGAAAAGTTTTTGGGGAACCAAATTTGTAAATATCTTTTCGATTATAAAAGCTGAAGACAAAATTCAACGAAATTTCGGAGATTTCCGACCCGTACGTAATTTCACGGTCGACGACAGGAAAACGTCCTGCATGTATTTCTTTATGGCGGACGCAGGTTGAGAACAAAAGTATGTATTTTTACGGAATTCTGCTTATTTACTATGTGCCACACCAATCGAATTATTTCCATCGTCGCAGGATGTAAATTTACACCAACTTTTTTTACAGTGTACGGTAGCTGAGCGAGCAAATTCTTCAGTATTTTCTAAAGTTTTTGATACAAATTCATTTTGATAGGGATATAGATGAACGTGGTCTTGAGCCTCTGAAGGAAAACTTTCGCCTTTACATTTACAAAATAAACAACAGTAGAAACCTTTGAAGTTCACAAAATTCAAACATTTACATCTAGTTGGCGTATCGCAAGTTCCTGTCAAAACAACTCCCCTTACGTTGATTGGAACGTCATTCTGGGAATATATACGTCAATACCATCAGCAAGTTTTTTCAAGTCTGAACGGTGGCTTTAGACAAACCGATTCATATCTGGCTTTGTATTACCATGCCATAATCCAACTAGTAGAGTATTTTCCATTTTTTTCCTTTTTTCGAAAGGCAATTCATTAATAGTAAACCATATGGGCCAAATACTGATTTTGGACGATTTGAACACTGGTACGCCGTCGGTGTACCATGACAGAGAAATGTTACTGGGATTTGACAGAAACCTATTGTCATTCCATGTTTGATAGAGACTGCCATTGAAAATATCTCTTATGATACCTGGCTGATACATGGGCCTATGAAATCGATGCTGTAGACTATTATAAAAATCATTTCGCTTATGCATTTCTTTCAATGCTAATTAGATCATGATTGGAGAGGAAGTATCAATAGTATTAAATAGCACGAGTGTGTCTCAATTCGTATAAGGGTTTTCATGATTTTTCTTATTAAAAGGGATTATTTCTAGATATAATTTTCCAAATTTTAAATTGCTACACTGTTAGAAATCTCTAGTTGAATTTTCAACCACATGTGGTTGAAGTTTTATACAATTACCGTTGTTGAAATTTCAACTACTTGTGAATGAAAAATTAGCTACACGTGTAATTGAAATTTCAACCATGCAGTTGAAATTTCAACCACATGTAATTGAAATTTCAGTAACTAGACAAATTTTTTTCGGCACAATTAGTGAATTTCAAGGCAATTATAATTTTTCAAAAATCTTAAAGAAAACCCGTGAAGATCCCTGAAATATACTGTGCTTTTAAATTCACTAACTGTACCGAAATAATTCTGATAAGGAATCAGTGAGTTATTTCGTACGTTTGTGTCGTGTGATCCATGAGATTAACAAAGTGCTCTCTAAATCTGAAATAGTGAAAATTTCACTAATTAAATTAGTAAATGTATGCTTCACTAACAAAATAGTAATATTTTAAGTTTTGACTTTTAAAATAGTAAGTATTTTACTAATAAATTAGTATAAGTTTGACTAATTTCAATTAGTAAACATGGTTCACTATTACTTAGTAACTTTTGTTTACTAATTCAATAGTAACCTAGTGCGATCACTAACGAATAAGTGAACTGTAATGATTTCAACCAATCTGAAGTTATTTCCTTATATAGCTTTCTGCGGTTTCACGCCAATCCATGCCACGCCATTTGTTTATGCTTTGTGTCAGAAGCGAAGTGTAGCGTTCTCGAAGTGTTGAATTGTGGTACTTAACTTTATCAATCAAAGGATTTATACCAAGAGTAACTCCTTCTACTTCATCGGCTCATGCTCCACTTCTTTCAGATGAAGACATTTAATTTTAATGTGTGACTGTGAATAAACTTATACATGAATTTATAATAGTGCATATTTTTTGTATTTCACCATTTTTAAGAATCACCTGTCAATTTATATTTATTTAAAAACTATTAATTTTGTCACTAAAAATTAGTGCATTTTAACTATTCAATTAGTGACTTTCCACTATTTAATTATTAAACACTGCAACGACACGGACTACTAATTGCTTAGTGGAATTTTACTAATTTCATTAGTGGACGATTTCCATTAATCAAATTAGTACTTTTCTACTAATCGTTAGAGACCAACTTCTCTCTAATTGAATTAGTGGAATTTCACTATCAATTAGTGAAATTTCACTAATTCAGATTTAGAGAGTGCAAATAATATTTAGGAAAATAAGCAACTTTAAAGAAGAAAAGCAAAAGGTCCGTTGGAATTATATTACCATAATGAGTTCCGCGTCCAATCAAACTGTTCAACACTCATTTTTGTAAACATAACCTAAAAAAGCATACAGCAGTTAGTACCAATAGTCTGAATGAAATTTTCCCATTATGATAATATTAGTGCAACGTACGTTTTGTTTTCTTATTTTCCTGAATATTATATGTCCTTTATTAATACAAACGTACGAAATAACTCCTCGTGGGACTTCGTCTCGTTGGGGTCTGGTCTGGACAGAAGTATGGGGGCGCATTGTGTGTGCCCAAACGTCTTATTGAATTTTCAACTACATTTGGTTGAATTTTATTTCAGCTCCGTAGATGAACGAGATTTCAACCACAAAAGTAGTTGAAAGGTGGTTGAATTTTCAACATATTTCTAACAGTGTGTAAAACTTCATTTAGTTAGGTATTTTCACTTAAACCTCCAGCTTACTTCACTTCGTTGAGTGCTGAGGGGAAAACAATGGACCAAATGGGACAAAACTTTATTTTTTTAATATCTTCGTAATGAAAAATAAAAATAATTATTTCATTATTTCATTGAATAGTTCTTAAAAAATAAAAACTATTTTTGAATACACTTATATAGAAAGAATTAGTTTTTACGAAGATATTAGCAAAATAGGGCAACAATGGTGAAGTTAGCTGGTGGTTGAAGTGAAAATACCTTGTGTAAAGCCAATCAGGTTTTTAATAACAATAATTGCGAGATTTCCGAGACATCTCGTTACACCAAACAAATAAACAAAAGTTAATTTATTATAGCCAGAAAACTCCAGTAAATTCAATATGAATGACACCATTTTTGTTTCATTTTCTTAGAATTATTATATTATATCTACATTATATATATATATATTTCAAGAATATTCCGAAATGTTTTTTGAGCTTCTAGAATGGCGTCGTC
>CAKNWT010308203.1:363-11141 GCA_932066315.1 Andricus coriarius | reverse complement strand
CACTCGTTTGTATAATTTCTAAATAAAAGCCTTAATTGTAAATATATTTTAATAAATTGAATATCGCTCAAAAATTTTGAATATTTATAATTAAAAGAGTTTTTGAAAACAGGGTATCTAGCGACTTGAGAAACCCGGGAATTTCGTGCACCCTAAACCATACGGGAAGCATTTATCTTGTGTTATTAACAAAAATTTCCCATCTAAATGTTTTCTGTTTTGAAAAGAGTTACAATTAGAAAACTTTTCAACATTTGAAATAAGTTAAATTTACATACAAAAAAAACTAGGACCTATAACGGATTCCTGATTAAAAAAGCAAATTGAAAAATGGAAAAATATTGTTTTCTTCCTCTAAGAGTTTTTAAATTTTTCTGGAATGGAACTGCCAGCGTAAGCAAATCAAAATTCTGTAGCAAACCTGGTATAAGAAATTTAGTTAAAATGTCCTATTTAAAATTTCATCAAATGATAAAAAAATATCAAAATAGTACTTCTAGAAATTAAGCTTAGAAGAATTTACATAACAAAATCTTTTAGAAATGCAAAGTACCACTACTTTGCCTGAAAAACACTTCTGATTTTCAACATATAAAGGCAATCGAAAAGGAATCGAAAAAAAATGTAGATTTCGAAAATAATATTTCTAAATTATTAATTGCAATATTAAAAATTTGTATGCTTCGTATTATATTCTTCATTAGGTTGCAAGCAAGGGTCGGCAGCAGCAGTCTGGCGATCTCTGAGTTGCATGAGGGGAAGTTGGGTAGTGTGGATAGAGCAACCAGGATGACCGCGATCAAAGAGGCACTGCCTGAGGGAGTAATCCTTAGAAATATTGTAAAAAAGTTCGCCCTGCAACCTGAAATATCTTTTTGGAATATTGCCAAAATTTTTCAATGGAATATTGCCTTAAAATGACCCTGGAAGTAAAAGGAATCTTTATTTAAATATTACAAATTGGTCTGTTCGAATTATTCAAGTAGATTTTGTTTGCTCGTATGAAATGAATCATAAAAAATCAAGGTATTATACCTTTATTTTATCTGCATACATATAGGTACAATATTGTTATTACAAACTGCAATTACAGATTATGACTAACTCGTCCGATCATACGCACTAAGAAATATCTAATATTCTTTCATTGAATTTTTCGAATGCATAGGTCATTAATGATTTAAAATTATCTTGATAAAATTTTATGATTAATTTCACACGAGCGAAAAAAAGGGTGGAGTTCCGAAAAGCGCTTACCTCCGATTAATTTGAAACTCCGTATATCTATGTATTTTGACGGGCTGATCACGAATATGATAGTGAAAATACCCGCAAACTTGAATATCAAGGTCAAAACCCAAAAAAACTTTTAAAATCTTAACACAAAAGTTGTATATCTTTTGAAAATACATATTTTATGTTTCATATATTTTTACCCTACGACTGACCGTTTTAGAGAAAAGAAGGGGAATGTCGGTACGAAGTGTAGAATTGCTTAGGTCACACACGGCTCCCTTTCCAACGCGTCATGGGGGAGGGGGCGAGAAGGCACCACTATGAGTGGCCACAGAAATAACTTAAATCACACACGACCCAGTTTCCAACGTGTCATGGGGAGCGGGAAGGCACCCCTATGTCTGGTCACAGAAATAACTTAGGTCACACACGACCCCCTTTCTAATGTGTCATGGGGGGCGGGAAGGCACCCCTCTAAATGGTCACAGAAATAACTTAGGTCACACACGGAACCCTTTCCAACGTGTCATGGGGAGCGGGAAGGCACCCCTATGACTGGTCACAGGAATAACTTAGGTCACACACGACCCCCCTTCTAATGTGTAATGGGGGGCGGGAAGGCACCCCTCCAAATGGTCACAGAAATAACTTAGGTCACACACGGCACCATTTCCAACGTGTCATGGGGAGCGGGAAGGCACCCCTATGACTGGTCACAGAAATAACTTAGGTCACACACGACCCCCTTTCCAACGTGTCATGGGGGGGGCGGGAAGGCACCCCTGTGACGTCTGTGATTTTAAATATTTAATGTCCACCCAGCCTTCCAGGAATTTTTCATACAATTTAAGTCGCACCGCTGAACATTTTGCAGTATTTCTGTGATTTTTCATATTTATCGTCTATTTTCTCAAAAACCATCAGTCGTAGGGTAAAAACATATTTAACATAAAATATGTAGTTTTAAAAGATCTACAACTTTTGTTTAAGACTTTTTTGTAAATTTTTTTCATTTACTGAAATAAACTGAAAAATATGAAATTTTTATAGTTTTTTGGGGGTTTGACCTTGAAAAGCAAATTTGCGGGTATTTTCACTATCATATTCTTGATCAGCGCGTCAAAATACATAGGCATACGGAGTTTCAAATTAATCGGAGGTAAGCGCTTTTCGGAACTTTATCCGAAAAAAATCTACTAAAAATCTGACCTCCCAGCTGAATGAGGGGAAGTTGACTAATGGGGGTAGAGCAATCAGGTAAACGGCAATCAAATGGATATCGCCCAACAAATGAGTATATCGTACATTTTTCGGAAAAAGCTTACATTTTTATTTTCAGATAAATATCTGAAATATATCTTGTGGAAGACTTGACAAACGTCTCACAAGAAAGAAAAAAGGTAAAATGGAATATTTGCGGAATGTTAATGGTATATAGCGTGATATGAGATATTAAAAAATATATATATATAATAAGGAAGCGATAGTTCTTTAGGGGTTGAATCTGGAAATATTAGCCTTCAACTAAATCAAGTGAATTAAAAATAATTCAAATTGATTGGAAGAAAAATTCCAAGGATTCCAATAAATATGGAATAAATTTATGTGAGTCTAAGGGAGTGAGAAGAATTCGATGAAATTCATAAATATTCAAAGTAAATTAGGAAAAAATCAATTAAATTGAAAGGAACTTAAAAATATTTTAAAAAATCGTTGAATTCAGTAAGTTTAAAAAGAGTTTAGTAAAATTTAAGGGTCTTCAAAAGGATTTGATGAAATGTCTAATAATTCTAGGTGAGCTTAAAAGACTTTAAGTTGAATTAAACAAAAACTCAACAAAAATTAACATAAATCGATTGAATTGAGCAAATTCAGAATAATGTAAGTGAATTAAAACAATTTAAGAGATTTCGAATGAATGAAATAAATTCAGGATAAATTAATAAGAATTCAGGATGAATTTCAAATAAATTGCAAAAAATATTTGAAAATATTTTCAAATCTTTTATACCCTAAGAAATTACCCCCCCCCCCTCCCCTTCTTCTGGTGGATAAATTCTTTGAAATCCATCAAAAATATCCCGTGAAATTCTATGAAATTTGATATTTTCTGCACTCCTAGAAAATGTATTAAAATACCTTGAGAGTTTTTGAAATACCTTGAAATCATTGAAATTTTCTGAAATCTTATAAAATCTTTCAAAATCTTGAAAAGTATCTTAATGATTGATAGATTCTATAAAATAATTCCATATCCTCCAAAATTCTAGAAAATTATTCAAACCCCCGTGAAATTTTTTTTAAATCCCTTCAAATCATTCAAATACTTCGAAATTCAATGAAATTTCTTAAATCTCTCAGATCTTTGGAAGCCTTAAAATCTTTTTAAATGCTCTAAAATATTTCTTATCCTTTGAAATCACTTGAACCTTTTTAAAGCTCTTCAAAATTCTTTGGCAGTTTTAAAAATAGCCTAGAATCTTTGAAAGAGCCTTTGGGATACCCTTAAATTATTGAAATATATTAACAATTTCTTAAAGCTTTGAAAATAGCTGGAATAGTGAAAGGGGCTATTTGTTCCGAAATTTCGGTACGAATAGCCGGATTTTTTCGGTACACGTGACACTTCGATGTTTTAAAATAACCTAAAATATTTCCAGAAAATTCAGGAATACATATTTACATCCAAAAAACCTCGCAGAAAACGATTTGGTTGAATCAACAAAAATATTGTTTTTTCAACCATACAATGTGGTTATTATATGGTCACAAAATATTTGGTCGACCCAACCAATTTTTTTGGTTTTTTCAAACTAAATCTTCTATCAGATTCAGTATTTGGTTGATTTTAAGTAAAATATGATTGGTTCAATCAAATATTTTGTCAAAATGAATCAAATTAGTTTGATTCAGCCAAATTTTCATGTATATCCAAGAAACCCGTTTTTTTGGTTCAAGAAATTTTTTTCTGAGTAGACCTGAATTTAATAACGTTTAACCCATGGATTCCTTTTAGGAAAATAAAAGTGGCTGAAGTGAGCTTTTCAGTTAAAAAAGTGACTAAAGTGACTAAAAAGTGACTTGAGAAAAGAAAGTGAATAAAATTTACTGTATGGTAGCCCAGAATATTTTTAAAAGTTACTTCAAGTTCTTCTTACAGAAATTCCCTAATTTAGATTTTTCGTCAAAATCTCTGACTTTCTCCTGACTTTCCCTGGTGAACGAAATTCCTTAACTTTCCCCTCATTTGCAGGTTTTCCCTGACCTGTGGCCACCCTGCTTTTAATCTTGAAAAATACAGAAAGGGGAAGGGAAATTTGAAAGGAAGTACTAAAAATGTGAAGATCCTGAATAAACTGGAAACAATAGGAGCAAGAAGTATCAAATGGAGCATTCAGGATCCACTTGAGACACCAAGCACGATCATCAGCTTCAGCCCCTTTCTAAACTTTCTCCCTTTCTCTGCCTTTATGCTCTCCTGGTACACTGGTACACTCTCTCCTTCATGACACTTGAGATCCGCATCTCCTGAATCCCTGTGTGACATAAACCCCCAACGTTATTAACTTAGCTAAGCCACTAACAATCCCTCTGTCATCCAGATGGAAATGTATAGCTTATCAGACCACTCATCAGCTTAGCAGTCAATTTACCTCACTGCACTGCGAAATATAGAGCAATATCTATCAATGTCACAATTTCTAGGAATCAGGGTTTCAATTTACCCTATGTTACGTATTTTCTTCAGGTCATCTTAATTCTGATACGGGAGTGGTAAGGGGGGGGGGGGTCATAATGTCACATAGGAGGGGTTCGCAAAGGTATTGTGACACGTGACGCTTCTCTGATCGAAAAATAAAATTTTAATTTGTGTTGATATATTAAAGACAAATATTATCGACACAAACAAAGGACCCTGCACCAAATGTAAAGTAAATGGCTTTTTGTGAAAAATTCTAAATATAATTTTTGTTTGTATTTTCTAACCTGCAAAGCAATAATTCGAAAGAAAAAAGTAAGAAAAATGGACAGTTTTTTAATAAAAAATTGTCAAAGTTGCCATTTTTACATGTATTTTAATAGAAAAATGCTTATTTTAATGAAAAGTCTTGTAGGAACTTAGTGGATTAGGATTAAATGAACGATAAACTATATCTGATAACTGAAATATATTGCTACAAGTAAATTGAATTGGACCACGAATGCTTAGATCTTGATCGACGTACGATCATCAAACGACTGACGAAGCTGACGTAACATGCGGTGTTGTCGCGAACTCACATATATAATAATGAGATTGCCACGTTGCATAATTTCAGCACAAGTCTTTTTTTCTCCTAAACCCTTTTTTAGATTTTGCTAAGAGTTTCAAATTCTGACTATCAGTCTTACCGAAACAAAAGGTTCATATCTAAAATCTAGAAATATTAACGGTTTTTTGGGTATACAGCATGTTATGGGGGTGTTTTCATACTTTAAACATCGAAGCATGGAAATCATCATTTCTTAGTAACTAAAGTCACTGGAGATATTTTATTTAAATACTAGGGTATGAAATCACTTTCAAATAAGTAAAGGAAGCGTGCATAGCACGGGTATTATATATGTGCATTTACTTCAAGGGTTGTTTTATCATCCCTTCAATATTAAATCCAGCATATCGACATTTCTTAATGACTAAGCTCACAAACAGTTTTCTGATTAATCTATGAGGATAGGAATCATATTAAAGTAAATAGGGAAGTTGTAGAACGACAAGGATGTCTTTGATTTTTCTAGAGCGTTGGTTAATCTTCCCGTACTTAGAGAAGCAGAGAAATTAACTTTTCGTAAGGAATAAATCACCAAAGATCAGGCCTACAATATCACTTTAAAACATACATATAGGAAGTGTCCTTTAGGAGGACTTGCATTTTAATTTATTTTCAGGGTAGTTTAATGATCCCTTAATTATTGAAACAAAGAAATCGATATTCTATACGGGATAACCCACCGCAGATTTTGTTATTAACATATTATAAGTGATTTTATTGATCAGTGTATTAATAAAAAAATCTCTGGTGCCTTAGCTCATATAAAATATCGATTTTCTTGTTCAATAAATAAGGGATGATTGGATGACTCTGAAAATAAATACTAATGCAAATCCTGTTGAAAGACGCTTCCTATGTATGTGTTAAAGTGATTTTTTTTATCAATAGTATGTTAATAAAAAAATCTGTGGTGGGTTTTTCCGTATAGAATATCGATTTCTTTGTTTCAATAATTAAGGGATGATTGTGTATGTATATTTATTTGTTCAAGGTTTAAAACCCATACAAAGAAGATCCGTGCAAGGATACATGACTTAAAAATTATTTTCAATCTTATAAAATATTTTGTTGCTCGGCTAATAACATTATAAAACAGACGAAAATCTAAATTTTACACGTGGAGGCCTCCCATTAGAAGAGAGCGCAACTTTAGTACATTAATGATGAAATAAACTACTTTCTTCACTATCATAGCCTGTCCCGATGCCAGCAGATCCAGCCACACATCTCTAGGAATTCTATTTAACAAATTGGTAGCAAGAAATTTACTCCTTAAATCTGCGTAAGCAGGGCAGACTATTAGGATGTGAAAGGCATCTTCCAGCAGATCCAACTTCCTATATTCCAACTTCCTATATGTATGTTTTAAAGTGATATTGTAGGCCTGATCTTTGGTGATTTATTCCTTACGAAAAGTTAATTTTCCTGCTTCTCTAAGTGAGGGATGATTAAACAACCCTCTAGAAAAATTCAAAGATGTCCTTGTCGTTCTACACCTTCCCTATTTACTTTACTATGACTCCTATCCTCATAGATTAATCAGAAAACTTTTTGTGATTTTAGTCATTAAGAAATGTGGATATGCCGGATTTAATATTCAATGGATGATAAAACAACCCTTGCAGTAAATGCATATATAAAATATCCGTGCTATGCACGCTTCCTTTACTTATTTAAAAGTGATTTCATACCCCAGAATTTATATAAAAAGTCTCCAGTTACTTTAGATACTAAGAAATGATGATTTCCATGCTTGGATGTTTAAAGTATATGAAAACACCCCCATAACATGCTGTATACCAAAAAAAAAACCGTTAATCTTTCTAGATCTTAGATATGAACCTTTTGTTTTGGTAAGATTGATAGTCAGAATTTAAAACTTTTAGCAAAATCTAACAAAGAGTTTAGGAGAAAAAAATAAAATTTTCACTAATATAGGCATTTTTATATTAAAATACATGTAAAATTGAAACTTTGACAATTTTTTGTTAAAAACTGTCCATTTTTCTTACTATTTTCTTTCGGGTTATTGCTTTGCAGGTTCGAAGATACAAAAAAATTATATTTAGAATTTTTCACAAAAAGCCATTTAGTGTACATTTGTGCGGGGTCCTTTAGTAGTTTCATTTTCAACAAAATAGTTAAATTTTCAACCAAGAAAGATGACATTTTCACCATAAAATATTAATTTATAATCCAAAAGAATGAGTTTTCAACATAGCAGTTGAATTTTCTATAAACTAAGATGACTTCAACAAAAAAGTTGAATTTTCAACGATATAATTAAAATTTCAACAAAATAGAAAATAGAAGATTAATTTTCTACCAAAAGACGAATTTTCTGACAGTTGAGTTCCACTAAAAAATATGAATTTTTAACAAAATAATTGAAGCCTCAACCAAAACGATGTATTTTCAGGAAACAAAGAAATACATTAATTTTCTGCAAAATATTTGAATTTTCAACTTATAAAGGATACATTTTCAACCAAAAATGTAATAGTTAAATTTTCAGATAAAAACTTAACTTTTAACGAAAAAAGCGAATTTAAAAAAAGAAAACATTTACATGTTCAACTAAATAGTTTAATCGATAACCAAATAATTTATTTTCCTTGCACATTAGTTGAATTTTCAAAAACAACAAAATTAATTTTCAAGAAAAAAGTCAATTTTCAATCAAATAGTAGAATTTTCTACTAAATTCTTGAATTTTCATGCACTAAAGAACTAACTTTCTACAAAGCGGTTTAATTTGTAACCCGAAAATATGATTTTTTAAACCAAAAATTAGTTTACGACTAAATAGTTAAATTTTGAACTCAAACAATGAATCTTCAACAACAAAAAAATGAATTTTTTTACACAGTATTTCGACTTTAAATCAAGTACTTGATTAGAAAAAATCCTCAACGAAACATGTATTAGCTAGTAAATTATTCAACTAACTAAAGTTTTAATTTTAAATTAAAAGCAGTTGAGTTCAGCCAACAAAGATGAGTTTTCAACAAGGAAGTTTAATTCTCAACCATAAAAGGTTAATTATCAACCAAGCAGTTGCATTTTTAACCTACATGGATGACTTTACAACCAAGAAGATTAATTTTTGACTGTAAGAGATGAATTTTCAACAAAATAGTTGAATCCTCAACCAAAACAGATTACTTTTCAAACAAGCAATTGCATTTTTAAACAAAAAGGATAAATTTTTGACCAATAAGATTAATTTTCTACGAAAAAAGGAAGAGTTACATTTTCAGGCAATAAAATTAGTTCTCAATCAGAACTACAATTCTCAATGCTCTTTTACTTTTCGAGATGTGGTAAACAGAAAAAAGTTTTACACCCGCAAACCGACATTTTTAAAAAATAAAATACAATTTTTATTTTGTTTTAGAATCAGGGAATTAAAAAATTTCGGTTCGAATTCAGAATTATAATTCTTTTATCTTCTTTATTATCTTTTGCAACTCAGAATTATAATTCCTTTCCAAAAATTCCCTGTTCCAAATCAGAAAACCTTTAAATCTTTTAAAATGCTTAGAGTTTTTTTAAATCTTTTAACATCGTTTAGACAAAAGGTAGTTTTTTTCCATCAGAACTTAAATTCAAATTATCACGTTTTTAAAAAATCATTATAGAAAGTTTTCAAAGAAACTAACTACTGGCTAAATGACTAATGCACTGTACACTTGAAATTCATTGAAGTTAGTCTGGAAAGTAAATTTCAAATGTTATCTACCAAGCATATCAAGTACAAATAAGGACACTTTCCATAATAGATTGAGGTCGTTTTCTGCAGTTTTCCTCTTTCCTGGGCAAACGTCCAGGCAAATTCGAGTACTTCTGATAAATTCGGATGCAGTTGCGGGTTATTACTCGTTGTGATTAAATTCATACGGTAATTACACCACCTTAGTAAAATCAAATTTTCACAGACCCATACCCAGTGAAGTGGAGTCGTCTGGCGGTATATTATACTCATGCTAAAGGACTAAAATGATACTTTAGCAGCGAGAGTTACCGTGTATAAACCTCTGCTTCAACAGGGTTTGAAAATAAATGCATAACGAGACAATAATAATAATAATTACACTCTCCATAATATAGGGTAAATGCATTAGTAGGGAGCATTTGTCTGCATTATAAAAATTTTATAGCTTCTCATTCACCTCCTCAACATTGATTGTAAGCACTGCGAAAACGATTTAATCTATACTAAAAAGTGAAGATGCAAAATCAGATGTAAGTTTTCACAAGTTTTCCTGCACGGAGAAAAATGGATAATCAAACTTGAAGTGTCAAAATTTGAAAGGTCAGTTTGATGATCTAGATAGTCTCAAGTACGACCCACAATTTTTTCTTCATAGTCAGGCAGACCATAATTTTATAGTCTGTTTGAATATCCACAGGTGATTCAAACTCACTATCAGTATAGTCAAATCGACACTCCAGAAGCCATTTCCTTAGCCTCTCGTGCTCAAAGTAATATGGTGTCAAAGGTTTTATACATATACATGTTCATGTCTCAGTCATCCTACTCTCCAATAATAATAAAGATGCTTTTAGAATTGATGGATTTTATATCAATTTTCATGTTTTTCAGGTTTCACTTATTAATTTAATTTCCGTTTCTTGTCTCTCTTACTCTAAGGAATATATATGTAGGTAGAATAAGGACAAAAGATAATAAAGTTGACCCCCTGATATGAATAAGTTAACATTCCAGAATAATCAAACTAAAATTCCTGAGATGGTCAGGTTTAAACTCCAGGATCGTGAACTTTACACTCTGTGATAGTGAAGCTAACCGTCGAACTTTGACACCCCATGGATGGTACGCTAGACCATCTAGGGGGCTGTCCCTTAGTTAAAACTGAAATATAGTCAGTCTGACACTCTAGATGTTCAGGCTGACTAGCCATTTTTCTCCGTATATTAATCACATTGACTTATGGCACATTGAACTTTATATGTCAGAAGGCTATGTTTCTTATTTAAAATTCTTATTTCAAAATTGTAGGGAAAGTTTCACTACTGAAGTGAGGCCCACTATATTGGTGTAATTATACAAAATTTGATAATACATGATAATTCATAATTGTTCACGGAGAAAATGTGTTCATTAAAATTTACCCAATTAGTTAGGTAAATGGAGGACAATACTGCATTTAGATAAAGTTTACAATTATTTTAGGACATATTACAAAACAGAACTATAAATAATAC
>CAKNWT010308195.1:620-14117 GCA_932066315.1 Andricus coriarius | reverse complement strand
CGGAACTAGGATTTCTTCCAGCAAAAATAAGACCTATAGCAGGACTTGTCACCTGTGATGATGAGCAATTATTAGACCCAAAAGTCAACGAGGTCAATGGTGCGCCAATGAATTTATCTCACCTCATAGGGCAACAAACTCCTGTTTGAAGAGCTAATCTCGAGCAAATATATCCAAGAGAAAAAAATCAAGTAAGACAGCTTAATCAGTTTGAACTTGATTTAAACAGTACTGCAGTGAAGTTTAATCAAATTAAAAAATATATGCCATACAAAAACTAGACAAACACTGTAAGTCAACTGCTCTACCATATTTATTCAATATCTGTACCTCAAGAAATATGTGTCATCAGCTCTGCCTGATAGTACATAAATTTTAATTGTAGATATATCGACGTAGATGAATCTCAAAGAACTTACATCCTAACGACTGAAGATCAATTCAATATCAATTTATTGAATGGAGATCTTATCGTTCACGATACATCGTCCAGTAAAACTTGCGAAGGTGAGCTGCGGCTCTACCCAACAGAAGACAGGTTGAAAATCTGCGACATCAAAATTTAATACCTGAGCAACTCATATTGGATCAAGGTGAAGACATTTGCGGGATGTATTTACTCTTTTGACAGGGAGCAGTCAGCAGAATTAATCTGCTTACTGCAACTATTAATAAAAATTTAGCTATCAAATAGGCAACAGTCCAAACAAGCTCCAGAAATTGCGCTTGTGTGAATGAAGAATTCAAAAATCACTACTAAGCCCGTACATGTCTATACAAAAAGCGTCTAAACCAACGATAGTTCAAGTCATGACAAGTTCTGAGACGTTATCTCATAAGTTTATTAACTTGTTACATAACTCAGAAATTTTACTGTAAAAAAATAATTAATCTAACTAGAATCGGAAGGACGTTTTATTTTGACCCCGTTATCAAGGACAATAACAAAAATGTTTAGGATGGTTTTGTTACGTAACGTCATGGTGGGTGCATCATCTTTCCTCCCAGCATCCTTTCTATGTGAGCAATAGATTTCTTTGCACAGCTGATCTGGCCTTTAATACTTAGCACTTAATAATAATATTTGAATCACAGTTAGCTAATTAACAATTTCTTACTACAAGGAAATATTTTCGAAATGAGCAACTGATGATAATTGACAGTTTTAAGCTACTGAAAAAAGGTGAATTGGTAGCAATAATTAATTATTAGTGAATAAAATTAAAATTATAATTTAAATATTTTAGATGAAAGGACTCAAAGCTTTCTTTAGGTCACAATGAAAATCCAATAAAAATCAACAAAATGCTTGAAAAAACGCCCTACCTCACTTACGCATTTGTACCTTTGCATCGTCCACACTCAAAATTCTCATCACAGTTCTTTACTACTTCTTAAACAGCCAAGAAGTACTATACAAAATCCGAAAAAAACAAGATTCTCATGCCCGTCTGCACTCGAAGCTGAACTGAAGCTGAGCCGTGACTTCATTAATAATTAAAGTCAGACATTGGCCAGGAATAACTTTTTCAAACGGTTGTCCAACCCGACCCCTTATTTTTTATCAAGTATCAACTAACGCCGCCCTTCAAATTGCATCGAATGCTGGCACCATCGGACCTAATTTGACCAATTTAAGCTAACCACACAGACAGATTTATGGACGGGCATATGACACTTTTTGATCTTTAGTAGGCAGAAGACAGAGGGCGTATTTTAGTGACATGCCGTCGAGCGGACATGTAGCCATTTAAATTCGAAACCAGCAGAGATCGTACTCGACCATTAAGGGTGTTTAGATTCTGCGAATCCGCTTACTGCACCCAGATTAGAAATAGCAAATAGGTGCCAGTGCAGCTCTCAACGAAGTGCAACTGTCCAGGGAAAGGTGTGAACCTGACAATTTACATCCTTTCCCAAAAACGAGAAATCTAATCCTTTCCCAATCCTTCCTTTCCCCTGGCGAATGAAGTGTGGCAGTAGCTTTAAGTTAGGGTAAGTCGAATATTAAATCCCTTGTGTGTCATTGAATACTTTCGAATTTTACTATCTGTTCTCTATTCTATTTTCTGTTAATTTGAATATATTAAAGTCAACGACTAGGGTCAGTGCGTTAGTTGTTCAAAAGATAACACTTTTGATCATAGAGATTCAACAGCATCAGGGCAGCCGAGAAAGGAAACATCTTGAATGAATAATATGGTAATCACGATCCGGCAAAATTGCAGAAATTAATCAAATTGAATAAGCAGCGTGAAACGCCGGTTACTTATAGTCATTAGAGTTCTTTTACAGGTTTTTAATATTAAAAATCATTATATCTCCCGAGAAAGTTTGTTACTTGCATTCATATTAAACTGTCAAAAATAGCAATTCGAAGAAAAAAACTACAATGATGTTTTAAACTTTTAATTTAATTTTGATCCAACTTCAGTCTACAAGGATTATTGTATTTCATTTGAAATTTTTTCTATTTAATTAATTATACACAGTCTGCAGTGAATCGCAGTTTGCAACAGCTTTCATAAAAATGTGTAAGAAGTTTGGGTAATACCCACCTTACATGACATTCCTTCATTTCATCTGATGTCATATTCTCAACATCACCACTTATCCGATTTATTTTCATTCGCAAACGATTTCTATCTTGCTTATATATTTCCCGAAGAATTCCAGTATACTGCAGTATTAAAAAAACGTCACCATTGGACGTTGATAACACTATATATTCTTGGTTTTGCGTGAAAAAAATTTACCATTTTCTGCAAGCAATCGAATTTCTTTACCGCTGGGAAATTAGTATCTTCGGAACTGCAATATCTGGTTCGGATTTGGCTCGGGAATAAGCCAAAAATATCCAATTTGTCCAAGTGCATATCCTAGTACTTCATGAAAAGTAGTCCTGCCTGGCGGAGAATTGGACCTGGCATGAAGAGGAGGCTACTGAGGAGAAGACGGGACAGGTGCGTGTTGTATGGCACAATAAGAAGAACCACTATATCGTTTACCAGTCGGATTCCACTCGAACTCTAGTGAATCGTCATTTGCAAAAACTTTAAAAAAACTGTTTGGGAAGATTGGGTGATTTTTGCCCACTGGACAACACCTTGTTTCATCTGCAGTCATGCGATCAACTGCACCGCTCATTATATTTATTTTTATTCGTGAATTGCTTTCATCTGTCCTATATATTCCATGAAGAGTCCCACTATAATCCAATATTGCAAAAATGTCACCACTGGATGTTGATAATACAATATATTCTTGTTTTGGCCAAAGTACATAGTTTGTATGCTCTATTCGCATTTGAATTAATTCGCAGGCAGGAAAAACGTATCTTCGAAATTCAAATCGCTGCTTCTGATTTCTGCAAGGAACAAGCCGAACATGGCCAAGTTGTTCTATTGTACATTCAAGTACTTGAACAGAAAGAGTCCTTCCCGGAGAGTACTTAGACCTGGTACAAAGAGGAGGCTTCCGAGGTGAAGACCGTTCAGGTGAATGTTGTCTGACAGAAGAAGGTGAGCTAGGATTACGTTCGCTATAAATATTCCCTTTGGTCTGGAGTGAATCGAAATTTTCTAAAGCTTTAGTAAAACTGTAGGGGAAGATTGGGTGACGCTTGCCTACTGGGCAATCGCGAATTTCATCTTGGGTCAAAATATCAACTGCGCCGCTCATCATGTTTACTTTAACCCTCGATTTAGCTCTAGTGTTCTTGAATATTGCACGAAGAAACCCGCTATACTCTAATATTGCAAAAATGTCACCATTTGATGTTGATAATACAATATATTCTTGATTTGGCACAGGAATATAGCTTGTTTCTGTTCGCAACCTAACAGGGCCAGCAGCAGGAAAACCGCATCTTCGAAATTCGAATTGTAGGTTCTGATTTGTGCGGGGAATAAGCCGAACGTATCCAAGTTGTTCAAGTGCATAATTAAGTACTCTGGGTGAAGGCGGCCACCCAGGAGGTGACCAGGCTTCGGCATGAAGAGAAGACTCCTGTAGAGAATTCCGGTCAGGTGTATGTTGTATATCAGAAGGAGAAGAACCGGAGTTACGTTCGCTATTAGTATTCGATTCAGACTGTAGTGAATTGTCATTTGCAAAAACTTTAATAAAATTCTTTGGAAAGATTGGGTGATTTTCGCCTACTGGACAAGATCGCATTTCATCTGAAGTCAAATTATTAACTTCGCCGCTTATCATATTTATTTTCATTCTCGTATGAGCTTTCTTTGACGAATATATTCCACGAAGAAGCCCGCTTTGCTCTAATATTGCAAAACTGTCACCATTGGATGCTGATAAAATAATCTGTTCTTGGGCTGGCAAGGCAATATAGGTATTTTTTGCTGCTCGCAATCTAATTGGATAACCAGCAGGGAAAACGTATCTTCGAAATTCGTATCGTAGGTTCTGATTGGTGCGGGGAATAAGCCGAATATATCCAAGCTGTTCAAGTGCGTATCCAAGTACTTTAGGAGAAGGAGGCCCATCAGGAGGCGATCTGTCCCTGACACGAACTGGATGCTCCTCGGGAGTCTGAGGTATACGACGAGACGGAGAAGAGCGACAGTCAACCGGGCGCGGAGTGTCAAGGCAATCTCTGCTTGACTGCGAACTTAAACCTGACAAAAGAAATAGAGAATTTATGTTTGTTTTTTGAATAAAATTCAAAAAGAGCTTGATACTTTATTCTCGTTTTTTGGTATAAAATACTTTAAAATCATAAGTAAAGGATTATGTAACGAAAAATTGTGCTGTACAAATGTCAGGTTAAAAATGTTTGAGGCTCACTGTGTTTGAATTTAACACAACTCATTGTTTTGTTTTGATTTTTGGAATTTATTCTGAATTCGTTAAAAACAAACAAGTTCGTTGGTATATAATGGTGATTATATCTGTGACATCGTGATGCCGTCCCTATTTTAAAAATTGTATGGAATTTGAATGTATAATAAGTAATGAATAAGTCAGTTATGAGACTCATATAATCTCATATAAACTCATATTTCATAATGCGGAAATGACTTAGCACTGAAAAGTTACCTTTCAGGACCCTCATGACGTGTATATCTTAAGGCTTAGCTGATTCGAAGTAAAATAAAGAAGTTCTTTGATGGCTGAGTTGTGGAAAAATCATGAATGTTATCGATGTTTCTCTATCTGCACAATATATCCAATTTTTTACAATTTTGTTAACATTTTTATTTAAGTTCATATAGGGAAAACTTACTCTCTTATAGTGCCCTGAAATTAAAAAAACTTAGCAGCTCCAAAATGTATGATTAATGTTTTTTAGCATAGAAAAACGACGTGTTAATTTAAAAACTCAGCTACTCTTCATTTTCAATGATCGGATGTTCTCAAATTTTTCAGTGGTATATTTTAAACATGAGAAAGCTTTTGTATGCTGAAAAAAATTATGGGCAGAGCTTCTGGATTTTTTTTTCGTTTTCAGGTGCTCATACAAAAATAAGTTTTTCCTACGGTATTTCAAAAAAAAAATCTGAGATAATTTGTAAAAATATAAATAAGATTCATGATGTTTCCAAAACTGCGATTAAAAAATTATTTTTTTCATTTCAACTACGCAAAACCGCGAGATATTAATTAATATTCAAAAAATTGTATTGATTCGAAAAGATTTTACAGAACTTTTAAACTTTCACATCGATTTGGCATACACTAAAAAGCTTTCTGGAATTCACCAAGATTTAACTGTTCGTTAAAGAACGTTAATTAGTATTAGTACGTCAGAGTGGCAAAAGAACGCTCCCGTGAACTGTCCGCTCTGCTAGCGCCTATCTGGCGCATTTCTCGGAAAAATCGAGCCGACGAATCAGGCGTACTGAGACAGCAGGTATGTCTCGTCTCGTGTTGTCTCGTTCTTCAGGCTTTCTCGCTCGGCGAAAACAATCATATGACGTCATAATTTATGACAAGATGCATATACAGGCCTGAGAAATAGCCAGATTCATGCATGTATTATATCAAATATAATAAAAATGATAGATATTTTATATTAGTATACTCACCAATAGAATTAAAGAAGACTGGCAGAGTGAAAACAAAAGTATAGAACATCCTCATTTTCGCAATGTAGAGGAAAAACTGATTCATGCTTCAGTGAATAAGTGAGTCAACAAATGTTACCATAGGGTGTTGTATTCCATTGCCAGATTGCAGATATATATGCGTAAGTAGACTTTAGCTTACATTTATGTAAGATAACGACGTTATCAGTTTCAAGACTGTCCTTCGGAGATATAATTATTCAATTTCCATCTCAAATGAAAAAAGTGGTTTTAATTGGTTATAAACTATTTATGTAAGAAACAAAATTATTAAAAACCAAATTTTTCTAAATCATTTGAAAAAAAAACAGAGAAAATTTAATGTGAAGTTAAGAGCAAACAACAACATGATACCTAATATTCGCTATGGAGAACAAAAAAATATCTGCTGATGTCTCGATGGCGTAATTGCTTAAAGCTCCACTCATGGATATTGGCGTTCCCGGTTGGAATCCTGGCTCAGGCAGATTTTTTTCTCGTTCTTGAAAATTTATTTGTGCGAAGTAATCTTTTTAATATCGAAACATATATTGAAAAGATGTTGAATCTGGTAAAAAATATTTAAAAACTTATGACTTGATAAATAAAAATAATTATTGTCTAAAATGCTGAGAATACAATCTGTCCTCGGGTTTACTCGGACACATGTTTATTGCATTCTACTAGCAAGATAATTGGTTTATGGTCAGGTAAACAATGTCTTCGAACATAGCAAAAATTCCGAAAATTGGTTTGGGGCAATACAGTTAATGTTACGGGTTTTCGAAATGTGCACCATCTTAATTGGCACAATAAACAAACCTTGCTTTAAAACAATAAAATACACGCTCTCTTGCATAAAATAGTAATTATTCACTAAAGCCTTCTCCTTCCCATGAGGCAAGTATTTTTTTCGAGAAGGTGCTGATAACTTTCGCCAGAGACGGTACCGTCAAAAACCGCAAATAAATTCCCTTGGAAGAAGCAGCTTCCCCTACAGGGACTTTCAGAGCTTTTTTTAATGGCTTACATGTGGATTTTCCTTCCCCCAAAAATGCAAAATTTGTGCTTGCGGTGCTCTACGCATCGAGGATTTAGGGTTATTCAAAAAGTCCGAGCATCTTCTAATTTGTTTGGAACATTTTTATTAAGAATTAAAAATGTAGTGTAAAGCTATTTGTAGTACTCAGAATTTTGCCAAACAGGACCCTATATGAAAAAGCAACAAAAGAAAAACGTTGCTTTTTGAAAGTCCAACAACATTTTCTTAACAACTCTTTCAATTTTTTTGAAAAATCGAAAATTGTGATTCCACAAAAACTGTATAAAAATTAAAAATTCCATCTTGTGTTCAAACTATGCAAGCTATGAGAATAATAAAATGACTATGAAAGTCTATTTCTTTGAAATTTTTACAATTTGCAATATGGGATATTGAAACATTGTCTCATTTTGAACTTCGCATGATAAAAACTATATAAATTAGATAATGCTCCTTTCTTATAAATTATAAATGAACATTTCGACATTTAAATTGACCAATTTTTGTATTTCTAGTTCAAATGTTTCGAAATTAGAAGACTTCTGTAACAGGGTTTGCTGAGATTCTTAATTGAATTTCGTAATGTTGCTGTGGTATTATTTTCAAAGTGAACAAGCGAAGGTTCAGTACATTAAGCGTGCAAATAATCTTGTTTTGCTTCAATTTGTAGTGACGTAGCCTGTTGACAAGATTTACGATATGACCTTCTGGCTGCGCCATGAATACACTTAGGCTTCTTAAATTTTTTAATTGAAGTTAAACATGAGTAATTAGTTAAATTGTTCTTATCTAGGTCTTGAGAATTCACTGGTTAATGTTTTTTTGAACCAGAAGAAAACCATAAAATGGCCAGGAATTTATTTTGAGAATTTTAGTGGTCAGCCTGACTCATGTCCGTGTATACCTTTAAGAAATTGAGATTTTAACTGTAGTTTTTGTCACCTGGACTACATAACTATACATCAACCAAGTCAAATATTCAGAGTTTTTGTAAAATGCAAATGGGAACTTCTGATCTTTAGCTAATAAAAGGCCAGCTTGATTTTCTGTTAACTAAAAATGCGGAAAAAGTATTTTTATGCCTTCTTAAAAAGGCCGTGTGATTATTATAAATTTTAGAGTCCAGGAATTAAACATTGTTTCATCCTTCAGGGTTTAGGTTGAAGATGTTCAACCTCAAATTTCTTCTCGTACTGTGTACATATTCCAATTACAAATTTTTGCATTCTGTTCACAGAAGGTATTAGGTTTGTCTAAAATTCCCCCCACCCTGTCTGTATTTTTCAAATGTCCACGTTTTGAGACGTGTGTATGTGCATGTGTGCGTTTCTGGGTCGTTAGAGTTATAGTCTCTCTGCACGAGAACTTTCGAAAGAACTCACATATTGGATTGGATTGCGTTATATATACACTTTTACTGTATATAACTGAAGGTCAGGTTCGTTAGCCAGACATTTTAGATGAGAATTCAATTTCGGTAAAAAATAAATTACCAGACTCAAAGCATGTACAAAATTCAAAAAAACATAATGAATATTTGAGTTTTCTCGAAAAATCGAAAATTCAAATTTGGATCGTACAAAAAATAATGAAAAATCAAAAATTCCACTTTGCGGTCCAACTATACAAGATACAGAAAAATATGAATTAACGGAAATTGAGCATTACAAAATATCTACAAATTATTTAGGAATTACTTTTTGAAAGGATGCCTAGCTTTTGTATAGTTGGTAAAAAAAAGTATAAAAAATTAATAAATAAAATTTTTAGCTAAACGACACAAACTTAAAAAAGAAAAGATTAAAAAAATTTGTTTGCTCAAAAAGGTACGAACAAATATAAAAAGATAAAAACTGTGCATTTAGAAAACATCTACAAATTTTTCGGCAGTCACTTTTTGATCTACAAATTTGTTATAAACTTTTGTTACAAAAATACATGTCAAATAAAAAAATTAACTTTTCGGAAAGACGAAACAAGTATAATAACAAATTTTTTTTATCGGATACGCACTTTTTTTTTATTACAAAAACAGAACAATAAAAATACGTATGTTTCAATACCAATGCATATTATGAGTTGTAGCAATATCAATTTATTGAAATAATACACTTTTCAGAGTAGCTGAGAGTAAAATTCAATGCAAAAGAAGGATTAATTATTAAAGTGAATGAAAAAATAATGTAGAAATGTTCGCGTTTTGAACCAAATCGAGTTCGGAGCACGAGATACGTGATGAGAATGTGTTCGTTAGAGCCGAAGAAGCTTTAAAAAATAAAATTCAGTATCATCAAATTACATTTGTAATTTCGTCTGATTTAAATTTCCCATTCTTAAAATTCCACTAAACCTGTTGAAACCACTTTACAATCCTGATCAAAAATGTTGTAACACTGATAGAATAGGGGAGGTGTAAAAAGTTTCGTTCGAAATATAACGCTTTCAGTCTATTCTTGCCTGGAAATTGATCGTTTTTATCGGAAAGATGATACTAACTCACGACGGTTTTTATTAATTTAATGAAAAAATATTACCAAAAATGATTTAAATAACACAGCTCCACAAAAAAAATCGATAAAATTACCACTGGAGTCTGACTATGTCTATGATATGTTTTCGGGGTCGCTGTATCCCCATTCGGGGTCCATTTAACCCCATCACTTCAGGATTTTCCATAACCTTAGGAAATAGGCCCAAAAACCCAATAAATCCTGTATCTCTTGACCACTTAAACCCAATAACCCTATAACCCCATAACCCCACAAACAGTTTACACCTTAAACCGAACCTTATACGAACCTTAATACGAACTCTTATGAGTCAAATCGTCGGACATGATTGCCCTCAGGCTTTAACAAAGTAAATGGACACAGTTGCCTCCTTGCACCTAAATTATAACTATAAGAAATAAATAAATAAATAAACAAATAAAAACATACAGTAAACATTTGCACACACGTATACATAACCCTCTCATTAACTATCCCATCCCTACCCTTCCCATCCATTTCCCTTTTCCTTCCTATCCTGTTATAATTCCTTACCTTCTCTTTCCATCCCCTTCCCATCACAACCTATTCCCACCTTTGAATTCAAATTTTGCTATCCTATCCTATTTCATCCCATCCCTATTCCTTTATTTTGCCATCCCATTTTTCCAATCCCCTCCCATCCCTATTCCTTTCCGTTCCCTTCCCATCCAATCTTATCCCGTCCCTACTTCTTTCCTGTCCAATCACCTTTCTCCAATCCTATCAATCGTTCGTTTATATATAGTGAATGTATCTTCTTGTTATTTTATTTATGCTATTCGTGAGAGGCAAGGGGACCTCACTTTAATAAACCACCATGAAAAGTGTGACGCAAGTGAAACACACGTTAATACAGCACCCCAAAGGGAACAGCAGACTACTACTTCCTTGTCGTTGTTCCCGGGTTCGGCAAAAGTAGGTTCTCGAAACGAAAGTCTCGTTCTCACCGGGTTATGGGGTTTCGAAGTTATGGGGTTATTGAAGAATGTGGGTTTGAAGGTCAAGAAGCATACATGGCTCGAACATACTGTGCTTCAGGGCTTCAACGAGCATAAGCCTCTTTCCTACAGGATTCTGTGGTTTTCGAGTTATGGCATTTTAAGGTTATGGGGTCAAGGTATTATGTGTTTAAGGGTTTAAGGGGTCAGGGGTTTATTGAGGTTGAATCTACCATGGTAGCCGCTCAAAGGGCCACTGGTGCAGGAACACACCAGCTTTGAATTAATACAGATTCCAAGTTGCTCATCGGCAGCGTAACCTTCTGGATGCATAAATGGCAAAAGAACAGCTAGGAAACCGCGACACCAAAGCCAGTTATCAACCAAGACTAATTTTTAGAACAAAAAACGGCTTCAACACCCTTACAACTGACGTGCTGACGTTCCTGGCCACAAAGTAATATAAGGAATTGAAGAAGCGGATAAACTGACGAGAGAGGGGACAGAGCATGATTATGTACAAGGAACCAGCACCTTCTATACATAGATTCTAAGTTTTTATCATAAGGACCCGTTACCTCCGCAACAAGTCATAGTGGATATCAGCCCACCTGAGGTGGACAGTGAAGACAGCGATGTGGAGCAGATTTACGGATTTAATCCGAAAGATTTAGAAAATTCAATAAACAAGATTAACGAATCCTACGCAGAGCAACAATCCTGGTTCTGGGTTGATGGAGTTATTGATTCCTTTATTCAGATTCTTTGCACACGTGTCTCTGATCTGTCTCTCCTCAGAGTGAGCAGCATCCTGAAGGTTTTTGAAGAACATCGAGAAACACTGTAGGATGCCGACGACTTGAATAAACCATGTCGCACGAAGAAATTAATTCTTATCAGATAAAGGACCCTGTATCAAAATTGTTTTCACCGGTTTCACCACTGAAGCCTAAGAATTCGGTTGCCAAGCTCCTGCTGGCAACCGAGCGTCTTGATCTGCAAGACCTTTAGGAAAGCCGACCTCAGAAGGGAAAAATGCTGGTCACCCATGAGGGTCGATACAAAAAGAATGATATAGTTGTAAAAACAAAACGTTTCGTTGAACTTGACTGGAAGGACGTGATTGATGGTCCAAGGAACCTTCGTCTCGCTCTAGAAAAAGATAAATAGAAAAAATGCCGTATTGCAAAATCAAGAAACTTGCGTGATTCGCTGCTTCAAGGTAAAATGTGCGACATCTTTGGGTCTATTCTCTGGGGTAGTAATATCCAGATTCACATGGCCCGACCTGCGCTAACAAATGAACAACTACATACGAAATTATTGGAGTTGTCTAAAGAATAAAGTTATGAGAGCCTCTACATATGATCCAGTGGTGATTACTGATACACCATTTGGCGTATTTGACAAAGTGTCAATTGACGGTGCAGGAAAACTCCCTACAACCCCGAATTGGAACTGGCATATACTAACTATGCAGGACAATTTCAGCAAGTATTGCATAGCGGTACCCATTCCGTTTCTAATCACTTCTTCTCTTACTATGGTGCCCCGAAGTGTATCATGATTGATCGAGGAGAAGCTTTCGGGTATCTTCTGCAAATTAGTAGATCCTTGGAGAGATGCCATATAGTTCTAACAAATTATATCAAACATTATGCGAACGATTATGACGACTGGAACAGACTGCTGTCATTCGCCATGTATGCATACAACACGCCGGTTCATGAAGTGACTGAGTTTACTGCCATCGAATTAGTTTTCGGAAGAACCACACGGGTACCCACCTTGTTTTGATATGATTATCACCTGGAAACATATTGTACGAAAGTAAATGATCGAGTATACGTGATGAAGGACGTACGCGATGAGTTATTCGATTCGCGAAGTCATGGTCCTTACAAGGTCGTAGGACTACCCGAAAAGCGTGAGATATATAACATTTGAGCCGGTTAAAATAATGAAAACAAAGTGAAATTTCAACAATATCAGAATTTCCTTGAGACATATGGGCACAGAATCAAATATCTACTGGAGAATTGCAAAGTGACACTCGGCGAAGACTGCATTAACATCTTCAAATAATAACTTACTAGAAAACATGATATTGCTGAACACCGTTAGAAGGACGTCTGACTTGAGATGGAAAAACTGGAACCAACTCCTGTTTTCAGAGCTGATCTCGGGCAAATACTTCCACGAGAAAAAAGAATAGAGTAAGAGAGCCTATTCAGTTTGAGCTTGATTTAAACATTACTGCAGTGAAGTTCAATCAAATTGGAGAATATGCGCCATAAAAAAACTACACAAATACTTTGAATCAAATGCTGAGAATGATGACAGCCGGATTGGATAGCTACACAAGATCAGTCGATCAACGACTAGATGCTGTATACGACGCTAGAGGAGGACATGTGCAGCCCTCCCTGTTAAACAACAAACCAACTAGAGGTTGTATATTGACATGTTCAGAACCATGCTCCCAAACTCATGTTTCCTTCTCGAGTACCAAAGTCAGTATACTACCTGCACTACTTATTCGTTGTAGGGCACCTTCGATGTTGCCGCCTAGGGGGCCCTGGGCTTGATCGACTGACACACATCGCATATCTTTTTTGTTTCATGTAGCAATCGGTCCTCTTCAGCACCACCAATATTTTTTACGTGAAATAATTCTTTCAGTTCGGCAATAAGTGCTGCTGGATCATCAACGATTGCCATTAAAGGGTGCCTTCATAGGTTAGCTTCCGTCGCAAATCGCTGGACCACAAATTATAGATGCTTTAGTTAACGCGTCATATTTTCTATTATTTGTCTTCATCAGAATAATCTTGCAAAACTGGTACCAGCGATATATTTTTAGCGGGTGGTTTTATTATTTCTTGATATTCTACTGGGACGTGCTCTATCGCACACGTCCC